>NQII01003008.1:8758-78023 GCA_002778355.1 Clitarchus hookeri
GGGGGGGGGGGCAACCACCGCCCACGAGCAGCCCCAGTCGCCCGTAGGAGCTATTCTCCATATTATGCACACAGAAGAGTCTGTCGAAAGTAGCGTCAAGCAGATCGAGTCCACGCGCGCGGGAAACAAAATGCGAAATGTTCGGTACTAACAACAACAATCCAACAATAACGCCGGGTAAACAGTGCATAGGTACCTAGCGTCTGTTGAACACACGCCACCGATACATATTGGAAAATAATTTACAGAACGGGAATGATTTAATGAGCATATTTTCAAGAGACAACGTAATCTATTAATGTAATTGGAATTTCATTATTTGGTTAATTTAGTCTGCCCTATGCTACCTTTGCCAGATTTTTACCTGAGTGCATTATTAGCCATTTTACTCAGTGCAGCATATGTGTAGTCATGTTAGTAAACGTCATTTTCGCAACAGGCAATTGTAAACGAGTCTTGTCCCCACATAGAGCACTTAGGTATAACTTCCAATCATCGTTCTTGATAACCAGATTAACCGGAAGTACACTGACATAGGAATTATTCCGACGCACATGGCCGAGGGATCGGAACAACTCTCATGTCACATGATGCACAGTGTGTTGGTAACAACAAAACGTTGAAATGACACCTCCAACACAGTCCTCTCAACAAATTATTTTTTTAAGTCTTCCACATGAACTGCAGGTTAAAGAGCGTCCAAAATATTCATGATGGACTCAAAATTATGTGTATTTATGTGTACATAAATAAATGTGTAAAGTTATCATTTCAGTTTACATTCCATGCAGTTTAAGGGGAAATGTCTAGGCACGCCTACGCTGATAACACTCATATCTTTTTTAGTAACAATTTTCTAATAAGGGCCTTGTCATCGCCCGCCAAATGTTCACGAATGGCAGATATCAAAATGGGCTAACATATTTACGAATTCGTTGTTACACCTCGCACAGTTACTGGCATTTCGCAAAAAAATACGTTCGGTTCCCAATTTCCAAGGGCGTGTCTTTCCCTGCCTGAATCGAGTTTCTCCTCTTTTTTTTTCTTTGGCCGAGAAGCGCGGGAGTTATATGGGTCACACTGACACGCGCTACAAGAGCGGGCTCTGAACTGGCGTGCAGTGTTCTCGTAGTGCTGCTATGGGACTTTCAGCGATGACCCTATCATTTTATTGGTGTCCTTTCACCTGGCGTAACTTGACCCAGCGGCTCCTTTCGTTGTCGGGGGTGATGCCTATGTTTTGAATTTGGTGGCTGTATCCTAAGCAGTTTGTAAATTACATCCAACTATGCTTAACAAGTGGGTTTAGGGCGTACTTGATGTGTGAGCGTGGTGCGACTCTAGGCTAGCATGCGTGTGCAGGCCTTGCCCCGTGCCCTGCATGTGGAATGACAGAGCATGAGACTTGTTCCCACCAGGACGCCAGGTGAAAGGACACCAAAAGGAATATGAGAAAACCAAGGTGGAATGACAGAGCATGATGAGAGAAGTTTCATGATGGGGCAATGAACTCGCACATTCTTCAGGCAAGATGGATGGTACTGGCATGGAATGATAGAGCATTAATGTCACGGTGAACCCTCAACTCCTCACTTCTCACTCCTCATTCCCCAAAAAGGATTCACTTAGCCACATTGTTGTGTCATCGGCGGAAATAGTGCAAAAGTCAGCCGTATTGTGCAAAATACATTTTTTTGTGAAGAATGCTGTCGGTTCCGAAGGAAATATTTCTTGAAAATTTATTGCAAATTCTGACGATTTTGGACTTTTTTGAGGGAATTTCCGAGGAAAAAAGGGGGAAAATGGCCGCGTCACGTCATCCAAAGCTGGCGGTCAGCTTGTCCCTTGTCCCCAGCCCCTGGCGCAAAAACCCCAATTTATTATCTGGAATCTGTGTAGCGTGCAGCACGGGACTTAAACCGGCAGCCCTGTAATTTCGTGGTGTAATGACAAAGGCAAGTGCGTGTTGCAAATCCCGTGACTAACTGAAAGTCTGTTTCGCCGAGTTTCATTTTTACGCTTGAAAAACACATCACGTACATACTGCAAAGCAGTTGGAGTGGAGAGGTTTGGACGGCTCGTAACATCGAGGTCTTGACAGCCGATGTGGGTGAAGCGAGATGAGTATGGAGCAGCGCCGGAATGCAAGAGTGGGAGAAGCAGGAGATCTCAGAGAAAACCCGCCGACCAGCCGGCATCGTCCGGCACGATACCCACACGCGAAAATCCGGGAGCGACCACGCATGGAATCGAACCGGTTCGCCTTTGTTGGAGGACGAATGATCTAGCCGCTGCGCCACTGCGGCTCCGTCATCTGAGTTTTCTCCTTTGTGTTATTCTTACGCCTTCCGATCCTAAAGAGACGCCCGTATAGACAGGTGTTTAGTTGGAGAATTAGCTGGATATGTTGAAGATAGCTTTCTTCACTCTTTTTCACTCTTTCGCTGTACGAGATTACCAAATGTAGCGTATGGCGGCACCTTTGTACATATGGTGTTGTCTGAAACTGATAGGTTGGTTTCTGAGTAGCCTATAGTGCGGTACCCATATGCTGAGCAGAACCCATCATAAGCTACCTGTAAAATTCGGGTGTTCAAGTGCATGTAAAGGAATAATTTCAAAGTATTACAACTAGTCACGGTAGCCTGAGCACATTTGAAAGTCGTGCTTAAAAATCTTCTTGTATGCACATTGTGTATTCTACCACCATGTGCAACATTAACTCATACCTCATCCAAGCGAAGCCATAAAATTGTTAGGAAAGTAAATATTTTACAAATTTGCTCATTCTTACACTTAAGTACATAAAAAAAATGCAAGAAGCGAAAACATTGCACTTTTCAATCAACCTTAAGTCANTGAAGCTGGTAAGTTGGTTTCCGAGTAGCCTATAGTGCGGTACCCATATGCTGAGCAGAACCCATCATAAGCTACCTGTAAAATTCGGGTGTTCAAGTGCATGTAAGCTAAGACTTCAAAGTATTACTAGTCACGGTAGCCTGAGCACCTTTGAAAGTCTAGCTTAAAATTTTCTTGTATGCACATTGTGTATTCTACCACCATGTGTAACATTAACTCATACCTTATCCAAGCGAAGCCATGAAATTGTTAGTAAAGTAAATATTTTACAAATTGGCTCATTCTAACACTTAAGTACATAAAAAAAATGCAAGAAGCTAAAACATTGCACTTTTCAATCAACCTTAAGTTATGGAACTACTTTCCCTCGGTCATTACCAACTTAACCAACCGCATGCAAATCTGTGTTCCTCTTAAAATATTGTTACATGTATGCCTGAGGGGCGTATCTGATTTCGTGACGGATGGAGGTTTTAATAAAAATAAAATAACTTAATTTTGATTTTCAATATATTCACACAACTGTTATTTACAGCATGAAATTATACATCTCCACTATTACTTTTTAATTTCTCAGTGAGCATAACATGTAATGTCTATATCAACTCTAATTACGTCCTTATTGATGTCTCTGTTTTTTTTATAGTCAGTTAACTCATACTCATCATTAAAACACATCCAGTATGTATGTTGCCCTAATTTTTAATGTCTTTCACGCACGCATCGAGTCCAATAGTTCAGTGTGCCAGTCGCACTCTTCACTGCTCTGATGCTCGCAGTGGCAGGTTNGTGACGGATGGAGGTTTTAATAAAAATAAAATAACTTAATTTTGATTTTCAATATATTCACACAACTGTTATTTACAGCATGAAATTATACATCTCCACTATTACTTTTTAATTTCTCAGTGAGCATAACATGTAATGTCTATTTCAACTCTAATTACGTCCTTATTAATGTTTCTGTTTTTTTTTATAGTCAGTTAACTCATACTCATCATTAAAACACATCCAGTATGTATGTTGCCCTCATTTTTAATGTCTTTCACGCACGCATCGAGTCCAATAGTTCAGTCTGCCAGTCGCACTCTTCACTGCTCTGATGCTCGCAGTGGCAGGTTTCCGTCCCGCTGGTCACTTCCAGCGGTACTCGTTGCTGTTCTAGCTCGTCGTCTATCGATTGACGTCGCACAATTGCCCAGACTCCCGACTCTCATAAAAACTCTCGGCTCGGAGGCCCGACGCACTTTTATAGTCGCTGACCTTGACCTGGAAGGTTCGCCACTGCCCGAGTCGCGCTGTAAGAGGCTAGGGCAGTAAACATGTTTTCTGCAATGTAGTGCAGATATTTACGACCTCCAGAGCTCTCCCTCCTGTGCCTGATCCGCAACGGTATAAACAGGAGAAACCCTTCAGAGCTCTTAATATTTAGAGTGCACCTCAGGATTCAGGACTTCCAGACATTTATATTGTCACTACAGACATATTCACGTCAGGTATCATAACGTGGAGGTGCACTTATCCAGGCCATTGTTCCAGAACATGTATATTTTGGATCTTGATCAGATCTCTTAATTGGAAGCAGTTGATGCTCCCAATAGAAAGAGATCACGCCCTTTCCAATCGCAGTGGGTGGATGTTCTCCACCCAAGGGTGGTTCCACCTCACCTGTTGTCAACAGCATTATACAGAGTTGAATCTGCACATGCCACCTTTATGGGGCCGAGATCTATCCCCCCTCTACGAAACCGCTTCGTGAACGGGTCCTCCTACTTGGCGGACGAGACCATCGACCTTTGCAGCAGTGCTAGGCTATGTATTCGCATCACTAATCCATTAAGGAGTTAAGTTGGCAGCCTTCACAGAGGCAGGGAAACACCCAATCATCAATGAGCAGGCCCCACTGGAGATCACCAGAGCGGACACTCAACTAACAAGGCCGGGAAGAACACCTCGCATCCAGCTCACTCTTACACTTACGCTGGTCACTACTGCTAGAGCTTTAGCCGAGGGATGGCCAGACAAGGACTGACATTCCGCCTTCGTCACGTCAGCCCTACCAGGTTACCGGGGTCCTAGTCCCCCCCACACACACAACGGACTGGAGGCACCACAGCCCGGTTTTCAGGGCACCCAGACCCCTCACCTTACACCCATTACAGGTTGATCGCCAGACCACAGCCCATCTCCAACCCCACTCCCGAAGGGCCTAAGGGCAGTAAACAACTAGAAAATTCTTCAGATAAACGCAGACATTCAAATTGCTGACGGTCAGGAGCGCGCGAGTCACGAAAGGTTTATCACGGCACGCGCAAGAATGCATGGCACACTTTATAAGTAAAGCTCCCGATAGGATTATCGCTCTCCGCTCATTCTAACTCCCCTTAGTCACTCGCCGCCCGATATAATATCAGTACTTTGTCCCCCACACACTCTTCACTCGCTCGGTCGATGCAAAGCACCCGCACCGCACATAACAACATATTGTTACGCGCTCGCTGCTTTGTGCCGCGTGGGCGGAAGAGGACAGAGTAGTAACATAATTACGGGCATAAAGTCACAAAGCTAAGTTTGAATGAGAGGCGAGCGATAATCCTGCCAGGGTTTTGAGTTGTAAAGGCTTGCCGCCACACATTTTTGAACAATGCACCGTGATAAGTCTTTTTTGCGGGTTACATGCTCCTGACATTCAGGAGACTTAATTTCTGTATTTATCTGAAAAATGTTCTCGTTTCGATTTTCCTTTCCTCTCTCAGCGTGACTCGGGTGCGGGGATATCCCATATCTTGGTTGCTGATACTATAAAAGAGCGTCGGATCTTTGAGCCGAGAGTTGGTGAGTGTCTGGAGTTTAGGCGATCGCGCGACCTTGAGCGATAGACGACGAGCGAGAAGAGCAACTAGAGGCGAGAGAGGTGACGAGCGGGAGTAAAATCTGCGACTGCGAGCATCGGTGCAGTGAAGAGTGCGACTGGCAGGCTGGGCTGTTGGACTGGATGCGTGAGTGTAAGACATTACAAATGACGGTAACATACAGAGTGAACTTGTTTTTGATGATGAATATGAGTTGATTGAGTATAACCAAACAGAGACATTGAGAAGGACTTTAATTATTGCTTAGATAGACATTGAATACTCCACTCGCTGAGAAATGAAAAGTTTAATAGTGGAGATGGATAGAGTGATGCTGTAAATAATAGCTGTGTGAATAAATTAAAATCAAATTTAATACTTTTATTTTTCTTAAAACGTCCATTCCTCACGAACGCGGCTACGCCTCTCATGCGTCTTGTAACAAAACGCTTAGCGCCGAGCATAGTGTGGGTGTTGGGGGGAGGCCTCGCCACTCACAAATCGCTGAAAGGAGGCGAAATCACTTAGGGGGGCGAAAAATCGAGAGAGAGAGTGCAAGGGAAACTAAATATAAGAGAAGAGGTAGTTGCAAGTAGTTGCCATACTTTTAAATATAAACACGTTGTTGATATTGTGTTTATCGAATAATGTTATGCGTATAGTAAATAAACCAAGGTAATTTTGGAAGGATAACATAGTGAGATACCTGTCAGAACTCGGAAGATGCCGTTAATTGGGAGAATATGGCTCAGGACCGGAAAAAAATGGTGTGCCATTGTTGAGGAGGCCAAAACATCATCAATGTTGCTGAGCCACCAGAAGTAAGTAAGTATAATAAATATAATGATTTTTGTACGGCCTGTTGTGGGGGAGGGGGTGGTTTAAATGCAATATTTGTTAACCCTCCACAATTTGTAAGCTGTGCACGGCCCTGTGTATATTGGCAAAGGCTTCTGCATATTTTAAAAGCGCTCAGTTAACCGTTAACATCCTGTACGTACATTCACGTGACTATAAACCGCTCCTTTGTTACTTTCACTTGCTGTGAAAGCGCGAGGCGACGACTGGGTCTGGGGTTCGTTGAATGTTTAATATTGACTCGGTGTCTTCCTGGAGGTAACTTACTAAACAACGCTCGGACCAACTGCAAGATAAATATAAACGTACGAGTTTTTCGAATTCTGACTTGTTGGTTGAGGGTTGGGAAACATCGCCTGCGTAGATGACATTGATATTTTTTAACACGTCTCAACAGTTCTCCGTTTCTTGGTCAAATGGCGCGTCGACAAGGGCGACAATCGCAGCACCGTGCTCTCCTGTGCAAATGGCATATATAACAGTGGAATCTTACTACACGCGATTGAAGTCCATAGTTTAAAACACGACTGTACCGATGTATTTATCTCGTACCTATTAAGGAAACTGCGCCGGCGAGCTCTGAAAATGCGATTTTTAACCATTTCTACGATTATTTTTCTCTTAGAATAAACTTAATATTATAAGAACAAAACTGTATAGTCTTATATAATTGTATTTTATTATTTTTGAAAGGAAAAAAAAAGTTGTACTGCCAGGACGTTTATTCGCTGAGACGCGCGAAAACGCGCCAACAACGAAAGTACAGGAAGTATGCCTGGACTGTAAACTCTTGATAACTAGGGCACGGAGCCGGGTCACTCGTATTCCCAAGTAGACGTATTACGGCACGTCACTGAGCAGGGGACCTTTCGCCACCTTTGGCGGCTTTAAGATTTCCTCCGGCCTTGAGGGTTATCAGCGACGACGTACACGACCAGCTGTCTGCTACGTCGAGCTGCGACCGGAGATAAAGCACGCAGGGCCTAGTGACGATAAGGGCGTGTGAAAAACGACTGGCGACAGTTACGCCTACTATACTGAGGTGCTAACGAGCCTTATCGCGACAACATTCACTTGCCACGGACGCCTTCGCAACCGCACCTGCCTCCATCTCATTTATTCCCGTTACTCAAGTGTTTTTTTTTTACTCAGTCATACACACTGCGAGTTTCGCTTTGTTTTCGCTGTATGCAGATCTCTTGTTTTAACACATTTTTTCGAAGCCATAAGCTTTTACTGTCCCTAGATTTCCTAAAGCATATATAATGGACTTTTTCGTTACGGTAACAGGGGCGATAGAAATGAAAAAACTTGGCCGAAATCAAAGATTTCTTTGGCTCAACGTAAGTATTCAAAAAACTTAAAAAATATATGNGAAATGAAAAAACTTGGCCGAAATCAAAGATTTCTTTGGCTCAACGTAAGTATTCAAAAAACTTAAAAAATATATGTTTTTTAATTAAGGTAAATTCTATGTGATGTATGTACATCTACCGCCTTGACCCAGAGTTTAAATGATATAACGACTACAAACTCCCGTCGTTTGCTTACAGTTTGGCTGAGAAAATCACGCACTTGTGATATACAGAGAACAAATTTGAAATCCACATTTTTTTTCTTTTGCGAAATTAATGTAACTCCTTTTTGTCTATATAAGTCCAACATGTATTCAGCAGAGACGTGTGCAAAATTCGCGATATTGCTTGGATACAAAACAGACCTGAAACACGCGAGCGTTTGTGTTGCGTTTGTCATTGAACTGCGTAGTTTATTTGTAACTCCTTGGATGACCTTGACAAATAGAAAGCAGGTCCCTATAACGCGATCACTCCCACAGCGAGTCAAAGGGAAACTGCAGACTCGCCGGTGCATAAGCCAATGTAAACAAATGCTTCCGACTGTAATATACACTGACATGCCAAAAGTGGTGGGATGTGGGTCTAGTATCGCGCAGGCCTTCCTCTGGCCCAGCGCAACTCGCCATGGCATTGCTTCCACGAGTGGACGAAACTCCTGTGGGGAGAGATGCTGAGCAATGACGTCTCTGGGATAGATACCCAGAACTCCCTGCTGTTTGTAGGTGCAGGATCTTGGGGGGGGGGGGGCGAATGGACCACCCCACCAAGTCCTATAGATGCTCGATGGAGTTGCATATCGGACGAACGAGGTGGCCACAGCACTCATTGGAAACTCTCCAAAATGCTCCTCGATCAAATCCTGGACAACTCGGGCCTGACGATTCAGTGCATTGTCCTGCTGAAATACTGCGTCTTCGTGAGGATACGTGAGGTCCTTGAGAAGCTGCAAGTGGTCGCCAAGCAACGATGTCGGAGTACCAGCTGACACAGGTGACGGTACGGTGGTCCCACCGACCGTTACATTTGGATACTGCTATTCCATGAATTTTGAAATTTCAGTGTACATATAGCGGTGAAGTCGACGGATAATAATGCAAATTTGACACTTCCCTAGTATATTCAGCTCACCAGCTTATTGGCCTTTAAAAAACCGTGATTTTCTGTGTGTAAGAATAAGATCACACAAGAATAAAGTAGCTGTAACAGCAAGACCGATAACATCGCTCATGGTAAAGAGCATACGAGTTTTGAATCTTTGAAGTTTATCTCATGTCGTCGTACGCATTACTGAGTTCTACCAACTTTCTTTTTTTATGTACTGATTACAAAAGTGCATAGATTTTCTGATTACCCATTAGACAAGAGAAGTTTTAGACGTACGATATCATCCAGTCGTGGATTTGAAGATATAAATCAGAGTAAATCGGTGTCGAGTTTACAGATATGTGCTATCACTCCACTAAACTTTTTGTGAAGAACCTGCGACCGGAAGCTTATTTTATACACATACTTTTTTGACACGAAATGAGAAAAAGATATTACGATTGTCTGCGAGGTTTATTTATCCAACATAAATTACCTCTTTCTTGTATTCCCTCCCCCTTGTATTCCCTCCCCCTCCCACTTGTCCGGGTGTTTGCTTACCATAAATTAATAAGATCCTTGAGAGCCTGTTCAAGTGTGTATAACCATTGATTAGATATCAACTCAAACCATGTTAAGTACTTCTATAAAATCTATTTATCCAATTTAATTGTTTTATTGTACAACCTACTCATGTAGCTATTTTAGCTTGTTATATTGTCAGATCGCAACGCACCATCATCATAAACATCCAATTTATCATTATCTTTAATTGCCTTTTATTACAATTACCGACCTTCGAGCTGTAATTTAACGGGACGCATGTTCACTAAGCAAGAGGTGCTTTGACTCGCGAGTAAGGCACAGACGATTGTGCAGTTTTAAGTACAATTTTGAAGTAAGTTAAGTTTGAATGTCATTCTTAGATCAGCCTACCGATATAAACCTNGAGAAAAAGATATTACGATTGTCTGCGAGGTTTATTTATCCAACATAAATTACCTCTTTCTTGTATTCCCTCCCCCTTGTATTCCCTCCCCCTCCCACTTGTCCGGGTGTTTGCTTACCATAAATTAATAAGATCCTTGAGAGCCTGTTCAAGTGTGTATAACCATTGATTAGATATCAACTCAAACCATGTTAAGTACTTCTATAAAAGCTATTTATCCAATTTAATTGTTTTATTGTACAACCTACTCATGTAGCTATTTTAGCTTGTTATATTGTCAGATCGCAACGCACCATCATCATAAACATCCAATTTATCATTATCTTTAATTGCCTTTTATTACAATTACCGACCTTCGAGCTGTAATTTAACGGGACGCAAGTTCACTAAGCAAGAGGTGCTTTGACTCGCGAGTAAGGCACAGACGATTGTGCAGTTTTAAGTACAATTTTGAAGTAAGTTAAGTTTGAATGTCATTCTTAGATCAGCCTACCGATATAAACATTAAATTCTGTAGTAAAGCGTTAATGGTTTTTTTTAATATGCTAAAATTAATATTATTACAAAAAAATTAAATTAANTTAAATTCTGTAGTAAAGCGTTAAAGGTTTTTTTTAATATGCTAAAATTAATATTATTACAAAAAAATTAAATTAATTTTTTTTTGCCAGCAAGAAAGCAAGGGAAATTTTTATTGCCTAGTATTTCTTTTAAAACGTTTATAAAGTGACGAAATTCTTAAAAAAAAAAAAAAGTTTTATATGATTGGACACTTATTTAAAATAAAAACGATTACGTATCGTTCTCTGTTCCACACACTAATAAAAACGTCTAAGTTACAGAATTGCGTGTAGTTATCTTGATTTTTATATTTATTTCCGTGTATCATGGGCTTTCGTAGTTTGCTCTGCCTACAAACTTATTCGATGGTTCCCTCCCTGCAACACGAAAGTACATAACTGCCCTCTCGTTGGCTTCTGTAACGCGCGTGTCAGAGACTAACTTTTTATTCTTCGTCACACGTCTTCATAGCAGATCTTACTGTTTCCCTGCCCCTAAAGGCCCTTTCACACGATAACATTTCTCTTCAAATTACCTTCAATTTTTATTGAATTAAGTCCATTGGATGCTACATGACGTCATAGAAACGGTATAATCGCGGCCATTTTCTCTTCAAATTTCTTGAATGTCTCGTTTTACTTCAAGATTTTCGTTTAGAACATGCTCTATATTTTCTTGAATAGAAAATTTCGTTCTCTTTATGGCATCTCTTCTGACGGTATTAATGGAAGTAATCTCATAATAACAGAGTTGTGTACGCACATTTAAAGATTTTACCAAATAAGGATGTATGTTTTTTTAAAAACAAAAAGGAAAATAAAATGAAGAAAAATTGTTGGGGTGTAACCATTTATTTCCGTGTCGTACATGAGTCATAGATACTTATAAAAATTTACTTTTGGTATTTTTAAACTGGTTTAATTAAAACGTTTGTGATAAATTTTCATGCGGAGATTTGAAAGCTTATTAAATGCAATTCATTGAATGGTAAACGTGGTCATTTTTCAGTACAGTAAATTGAATTCAAGTAATTGAAACTCAACAAATATTTGATCGTGTAAAAGTGGCCTTAAGACTCGATTGCCTCGTACGTCCGTAGACCGTAGATCTGGAAATTCCGTGTAGTTGTGGAAATCAGCCTGCTGGCGAAGTACCACGTCACATTGAAAGCAACCGAGCGACTGCTGGCCGCATGCTGTTACAAAATTATGTTTTCAAAGTAACTAACAGCTGTTTCGATACCTGCAGCTATTTACCCGGAATTCGAGCGACAACCATCCTCACACAGAAGTTAAAACCAAAGTTCCCGGTGGAACCGGCGCTTTCCTCGCCAAACCTCCCCTCCTGGTGGCCGATGCCTATTAAAAGGTCATACCAGGAGCGCTTCTTTCTACTGTACGTTAACTCCCGCAAACAAAAGCTAGATCAGCTGTTTTGTACCGGGAACTTTGAATTTTGAGTCCGTCATACTGGTCCGAAAAGAATTTAAAACACAAAAGCTAAATACTTACAACAGAATACATTTAAACACTACCGCGCTCGCGCTTGTCATACACGCGAAGAGTTAAGTATGACGGCATTCCCTTGGCACATTCTCGGCCCAGTGCAACCAGGTTGTAACAAGAGGTTACAATCAAACAGCTGTTGCATACGTAGTGATTGATATAACTCATTATTAAGCATTCTAGCTAGAACACTATATCTGACTGCCGGAGGATCTATTTTTAATCGAGGCCAATGGTTGTTCGCTTGATCGAGTTGTTTCGCCTTATGTTCTTGACGGTAATCCGCCGTAAACAATACCAAAACCTCAAGGTCACATACGGCTATAAGGCTGAATTGCGACGGCGATGGCAAATAGCGTAAACACGCTTCGCGTGTCTTTTGTTTCCTCGGAATTTCAAACGCTGACTATAGGATTTTAATACGGCTACCTGCTCAGAAAAGATATATCGTTGTCGCTATAGTTTAAAACACTGTTTTACAGAAGAATAAATATCGTAAACTAAGTGACACTTACAGCTACGCTTTTCAATGGCCCATTTATGTTTTACTCAGAAAATTTATGAGTGGGCAACAAAACATTGACTTTCATTCCTCCAACGTAAGAATTAGTGAATAGGGTGTGAAACTTATGCATGCCTTCTACATGTTAGAACAAAACTCGTCCACATACTCTCATTTAATTTCCTTCGGAATTGACCCTAGTCTGTCTGCGAAGGTTTTTAAATAATTCCGTTAGTAGTTTGCTGCCATCAACAAATGTACCGACACAATTTGCACCAAATGTAAGTATTATTTTTGAATGTTTGTGCAAGTTGGCTCTGCATTCCTCCGTCGCTTGTTTCACGTCCCATTAGCCCGGCATTGCGATCACTTCGCAGCAATGTAAGAACTCCCTACATGCACGCGAACTAGCCTTCTGCCGCGACTTCGCTCGCTCGTGCCGCACCATTCAGCTACTTATTCCCTTCACCTAGGGCCAGTGACTTTTCGCGTAAAAATCGGAGCACACAGTAGACCTCAATATCATATACACACCTCAGCTGTTGTTGTACCTCCATTGGCTGCTGGTGCCGTGTCCGTCTTTGACCAAGCCACTCAGGACTAAGTAACTCCGACACTGAACCTCCGTGATTCGTGCGCAAATGGTTAGCACGGGCCAGGACATTTTTCTAGCCAATCAAATAAGCTGGACGACCCTACAGTGCTTTGGACTGTATCTTGTCTCGAAATCTTTTCGCGAAATATCACTGCCCCTGCCTTTACCGAATGACCTCTTTGTAGACCACATTAGTAATTCTACCCTCAGGTGTTAGGATGAGCAGTGGCTAGGTGAGCATACCTACTCTGGAGCAGGCCGCGCAGAGTGGCTTATGTGAGGGAAGGTCTCTCACAGGTCTCTCCATACCACTCCGACTGCCTCTGGGTCTCACTTATAGTGTTAGCAAAACAGACCTAGAGCAGGAAATGCAGTATCTTCAATTTGAAAGGGTATCAGCATGGAATGAGTGAAATATGCAGTACTGTACGTAAATTAATTTTCCCCTGAGCACATCCAGTAAGACTGTGGCCTCGATTACTTCTTTTCAGCCGAGCCTTCGCTGGAGCCTGGTGACATTTCAGCGTTTTAGGCACCTAAGTTTTCTTAGTAACATTAATGAAGCTCCAACTTCGAGGAGAAGCTTGTGTGGTGATAGGTAGATACCTGAAAAATTCGCGAGTTGNGTAACATTAATGAAGCTCCAACTTCGAGGAGAAGCTTGTGTGGTGATAGGTAGATACCTGAAAAATTCGCGAGTTGAGTGACCTGCAGGCAAGACCCTACAGTCTTATGTACAAATATGCCGATGCCAACTGTGTATTGGTTGTCTGCTGTCACAGTGGAAGGCGCCGATTGGGCCACCGTTCTTCAGGAGGTGTCGAACATCATGTGGACCAATGGATAAGGTTATACAGACACACGTGTGTTGAATTATAGCTTGTTTTAAAATGAATCCGTGAATGTTTCAGGTCTCTACTGATAGGCCAGGAGTGAAATGCTGTTGATGAATTCCCGCAATGAAATAGACTGTATTATCTTATTTTACAACTGTGTACAAAGGTTTGTACTCCTTCGAAAAACTATAGTGAACTAACCTTCCTCAATCCAATTAACATCTTCTATGGTAATATATTTGTACCTATTCGATGATACACTAAAGCTATGTTCTAAAGATAGGGTGTATTAATTGTTGTCTTCCAAGTGTTTCTAGCATTAACGCTACTGGAATTTAGTGCATACGTCAAATATTATTTTCGTGAACAAAAACTTTGATTTGTTGGAAAACCAAAATAAACAAACGTCCTCGCCATTTTATAACACATGATTCTTGCAGCTTTATATATGATTCGTAAGTATTTCGTTATGATAGTTCTCTTTGCTAAATGTTGCAACACAAAAATCAGTTACTGAGCAGCTGGCATATATTCCAATTCACTCTTCATCCAAAATTACATCCGGAATTATTAATCACGGTATTAAATTGTATTTAAACACGTGTATGGAGCCTCAACAGGAANATCCAAAATTACATCCGGAATTATTAATCACGGTATTAAATTGTATTTAAACACGTGTATGGAGCCTCAACAGGAAAAAAAAACCAAGGGCAAAGTATTTCACTGACTGCGCAATTTGTGAAAATGAAATATTTATACACTGATCCTGCTCAATTCTGACAACTTTATCTGCAACTCTAAAGGAAATTACACGTTTTGTTTCACAATAGAAGATGGGTTTCCTTTGCATTCATAATTTTATCGTTCGATTAGTATTGTTACAAGACGTCAGAGGCGTTCATGAGGGATGGAGGTCGTGATAAAATAAAATTACAAAATTTGATTTTTAATTTATTTACGCAGCTATTATTTACAATTGTATACTACCTATCTTCACAATTATTCTTATTATTATCATCAGAGAGCGCAATGTCTAATGTCTATCTCAATTATAATTGAAGTCCTTGGCAATGATTTTGTGTATACGGGTTACAGTCACTTAATTCACAGTAATTGTTTACACATATTCAGTCTGTCCATNTTGGCAATGATTTTGTGTATACGGGTTACAGTCACTTAATTCACAGTAATTGTTTACACATATTCAGTCTGTCCATTGCCGTCATTCCAAATGTCTGTCACTCACGCATCCAGTTCCATAGTCCCGCCCTTCAGTAGCACTCTTCACTGTACCGATGCTCGCAGTCCGCAGACTTCACTCTCGCTGGTCGCTCTCGCCGCCACTCGACGCTCTCTACTNTTCACTGTACCGATGCTCGCAGTCCGCAGACTTCACTCTCGCTGGTCGCTCTCGCCGCCACTCGACGCTCTCTACTGGCTCGTCGTGTTCGCTGTCTTCGTACTCCGGCCGCTCAAGGTCGCACAATCCTCCAAACTCTAGACTGTCGGCTCGGAGGCCCATCGTGGCTTGAGTAGTCCCTCTGGCTGATGCAGTAGGTTCCCCGCACCCAGAGACACGCCGAGAGAAGCTAGGGCAATGACCAGAACATACTTGCATCGATAACCATAGCGATTCAATCCGCCCAAGTTCGGAAGCGCCCGAGTTCCGATAGTCGTATCTACCAACTCAGGCGACTCGCCTTTGAAAATTTCCGCATGCTTCTACAGTTAATAGCTTGGTCTTCGTGAAATCCTTCGCTCGCTCCAGCAAGAGAAGCTATGCAGAGCAGAAACATGTAACAATGCCCCCCTCCTCAATTGTTCGTTCCGAACAGACTCTGCAACGTCCGGAGTTTCGTTGAATGCCAGTCGGTCCACGTGGACAATCTTCGGTTCCTCCCGAGAGGCTTGACGACAAGTCCGAAACACCACAAATGACGTGGTCTTCTTCAGAATCCTGTAGGGACCTTCCCAACATTTACGTAGCTTCGGGCAGTACCCTTATCTCATCTTCGGGTTGTACAGACACACCAGTTGTCCTTGAAATACGTCGCCCGACATTCTCCTATCATACAGCGTCTTCGTCCTGTCACTGTTTATTATGAGGTGCTGTCGAGCAAAATCACGAAAGCCGACTAGTCTGTGACGTGGTTGGCTGGCATAGTCAGGGGCAGCAGCTTCCTCTTCTGTCGCCCAATCAAACAGCAGGATACTAGGGAAACGATGCTCTCTTCCAAACATCATCCTTAATGGCGTTGCCCTTGCAGACTCGTAAAGAGAAGTGACGCACAGCAGTAAGCATGGAACAGTATTAATAAAATGCGCTAATTTGAAAGTTACAGACACGTAAACGATGTAATGTAGGCAACATATAATCGAAAACACATTTTACCCTTTTCCACCATCTTAAAGGTTGAATTTTAAAAAAATTCAAAAATTAATGTTCAAGTATTTAGGCCCCTGTATAGACAGCATTTTGAAGTTAAGAGCAAAACGATAACTTATCGGGTTAATGAGCTATTGAGGAGTANAGGCCCCTGTATAGACAGCATTTTGAAGTTAAGAGCAAAACGATAACTTATCGGGTTAATGAGCTATTGAGGAGTAATCGAAAACACGTTTTACTCTTCTTCGTCCTTCTTGTAGTTGAATTAAAGAAAAAAATTAAAATTCATTTTTAGTTATTTATTTAGGCAATCTTCTAACACCAAGAGAACAATGATATATCATCGGTTTAATAAGATTTTGAGGAGTCTTAGGATTTTTTATGGTATTTGTAAAGCCTAGCCTACATTTAGAAGATAAGAGCATGACGATATCTCATCCATCATTTTAATGAGCTATTGAGGAGTCCTCGAAAACCCATTGTATCCCTTTCAAACAACTTAGGTGTTGAATTAAAAAAAAACCGAAAAAAGATTTGTAAGTATTTATATAGGTAATATTTTGAAGTTAAGGGCGTAACAATATATCGTTGGGTTAATGAGGGAATGAGAAGTCCTGAAAATTATACCCCTTTTCTGCGTCGATTGGTTAAAAAAACATTTCGTAGTGGGTGCCTACAACCTAAGGGAATGCTATCCCTGAATTTGCATGAGTTTGCGTCCAGCTGTTTGGGCTGTGCGTTGTTCGGCGGGTCAGTCATTTAGTCGAGACACTCCAATTTATACATAAAGATTAACAAACAAACTTATCCTAGCCTAACTTCTTTAATAATTTTTCCACATTTACAGGAGAAAATTATATATGAGGCGGGTTAACTATATCAGCAACAAGATGTCAGAAATAAAAACCAAACGGTGAAAAGTTAATACGACACAACTTCGTCCTTATTGTGATTGGTTAGTAAGATCGCGTCTTACAGATTCACGTATCACTCGATCACGCAAAAGCTTGACGTCGACAAAATTCTCCTTACGTGAAGGTATACACGAAACAATAGTTATGGGTTCGTCGAAACACATCAGGCAAGGTATAGCCGGCTTACGTAAACGTGTTACTTGTAACGTGTTACGAGAAACGTGAGCTCATCGTAATACCGGCGTAATGTCGTGCGAGGAAAATAATCGCTCCCTCGCATCATGAACAAGATGTGTACATCCGACTCGAGTTAAGGGAGGGGAACACATGAGTTCATTCACGAGCTGCCACACTCCGGCCACGCATACTGGCGTCCTTGTACGGAGACAGGCAGCAGCAGGGTGAGAGAGAGAGGGAGAGAGAGAGAGGGAGAGGGAGAGAGAGAGAGAGAGAGAGAGAGAGATGAGTGTTCGTCTGCCTACCTACTAGATCAGCGATTGACAAGTAATTTGTAATGGGATTTATCGAATTCCAGAAACAAAAAATTGAAATGCATCACAAATAATTTGTAAATATTTTCTCTCGTACGGCGATGTAACTTATAAAAACGCATACATTCCTCTGACTGGCCGGCGACGACAGCCGTGCACCTCGGATAGGGCAGCCCTCTCCCCTTGCCGCCAGCTAGTTGTCATCCATGACGACCATGTTTATTTTGTTTGGAATGAAATGGTAAGCTACTGTTTGTGACAAACAGAACCTACAGTATAAATGTGAAAGTGAACCGCATTGATAAGTATCGACTCTATTAATCATCCACGCACTTTGCCAAGTAGGTGTGCTGCCCAGTCTTTCAAAAGTACTCGTCGGTTTGTTTTGAAAAATATATCCTAAGTTCATGTTACCCAGTAATTATAGGTCATTTTTGTTATCTTCAATACGAATCGCAGTTTCGAAACATGTTACTTAACATTTTTAATTAAAAATTAAGTTCAGAGGTTTCGGACGGCCGGTGAGGATGGAATTATGCCAGGGTGGATCAGCTGTGGAATGCAATCGCGGGGTAAAATGGGAAGTCCTCGAGAAAACCCGTTGTCCATCGGCAACGTCGCATCGCGACTAGACCACTGCACGCCTTTTTTTTTTTTAGCGGCGATGGTGCCCTTGATGAGCGTTGCAGTGTCGCCCTTATCGCTCCCGCGCTTCTCCGTCTCAAACGTTGATAAGAGCCGTAGATAGGCTAAACCTTTACGAGTTAGTAGTCCGGACACGTTTTCTGTACATTAGTTGTTCGCGCGTTTACGAATACCACAGAAAATAAATATCCCAGGGGTATTATTTTTAAGAGGTAGTTGAGAAGTAAACCCGTGCAGTCGTAGACACGTGTGTGGCCTTTCATTGCCGTGTGTTAAAGTCCCACTGTCACAAAACTAACTTGCTCGACGACGGAGCTTGACGACGGAAGCACAACACGCTGATCCAGCGCCTTGCACGTAAGAGCGATTGCGCGCCGGGTGCGCGTGTTACTGTCGCCCGTATCGCCGTGCCTCGAGCGCGAAAGGGAAATGAAACCTCGCGCCCACGTGCTCGTAAGCGACCTCCTAAACCTCTCGACTCGTTCCTCTCTCTGGAGTGTTGAACTCAAGACTGGTGGTGTATGCGCGCGAACCCTTGACCTACTGCAGAGTACTAATGGTGTCTGCAGCTGTGAGGACTATTTTCGTCTTGTTATTTTTTTCAGGAGATGACGGAACAGCTGGATGAAAAAAAAAAGACTCCGCCTTCGTTAGCGTGCTCGCTGGCTTCAAGGCCGTCCGGCGAGGATGAGGCTTGACAAGAGGATGTGCAAGGACATTCAACTCCTCGGGTTGTACCCCAGAAGTGAGTAAGATATCTAGTGACCTGCCAAAATAGTTGGTCTGCTGGACAGAAAACTTTTGAAAATCCGTTGGGTGTCAGGGGTCACGGTGGAGCAGCGGGTAGAACGCCCGTCTCCCACCAAGGCCAACCGGGTTCGATTCCCAGCGGGGTCACACTCCCGAATTTCCCTACGCGGGGCTCGTGCCAGACGTTGCCGCTGGTTGACAGGTTTCCTCGGGGTTCTCCCGTTTACCCCACCTTTGCATTCCGGTGATTATCCACGCTCACCTCGCTTCACCACCACTTCGGCTCTCAAATCCCCAAAATTAAGAGCCGTCCAAACTTTTCCACTCCACTCATCGCGTGTCCCACAGCCCCACAAAGACAACACCGTCGTCAATAAACTGATTTCTATTTTCATCCACCGACCGAGTAACATCGTATAAAATTTATTGTGATCTTGCAATGGGCGTAAGTCAATTTGCGTATAAGACATTCCAAAAATGTACTGCGAGTCGTAGGAAAAAGAACACAACGATATACAAACACTTGCCAAAAATAAGATAATAAATTATAGTGGAGTTAGTAGGGGGAGGGGTGTTCTTAACAACGGGGTCTTGATGCCGAAGCAGCGGTGAAGCGAGGTGAGTAAGAAGCAGCGCCGGAATTCAAGGGTGCGGAAACGGGAAATCCCCGAGAAAACTCGCCGACCAATGGCATCATTCAGCACGAGTCCCACGTGTGAAAATCTGGGAGCGACGCTGCCGGGAATCGAACCCGTTACATCTTGGTGGGAGGCGAGCGCTCCAGTTATGCCAACCGCAGCCCCTTAATCAACTAAATAATAAGTGACTCGTTAAAGTATTTAATTATTCTTATTATGTGCTAATTTTTATTCTATTATTTTTTGTGTCCAAGTTTCATGAAATGTTGTTCGTGTACTGCGACTAACAACTAAGTGATGCAATGACTTATATGTCCAAATTAATGGCACATTTAATAAATTTTGTTAGAAAAATATTTGTACTGCTGTAATGACAATTCCTGTTATATTGTGTAAAGAAAGAAACTCCCAGAGGCTACAGTGGCGTAAGAACATTGGGCGAGGGGGGGGGGTGGTATATTTCCCCTATCTAAATGTATTAAAGGACACCAGAATGGAAGCAAATGGGCACCCTGCCTTTTTTTGTTCAGCGAGATACATTGATATTTTTATATGTACAATTTCTAATGGATTGCTCTAATGTGATTCTGATACTTACATACATACATATTTGCCCCTCTGCCTCTATATTTTTAAAATGCAGCACCAAAATGAAGTTTATAAGAAAAGAAAAATATTTCAAGAGAGGCGTCGACAGGCATGTCCCCTACTAAGTTTGAGACTCCGTTTTGCATAGGAGTCTACTACTTTAAGAATTATACTAATAATAAGACGTGTTGTAGAAATACATTTTCTAATCCGCTGCTAATATTGCAGCAAATGTGAGCTGTGTTAGCATTAAAATAAATTGAGTTGATGTCACGAAATTTTTGTAATACAGATTTCCATAAAGCAAATATCTGCTAAGCCTATAGCAAATTTCACACCGTATCGAACAGGTTTTGGGTTCATCAGAGGTAGCGCACGAAATGGAGATACTGTTTCCAGTAAACTTTCGACATGGATTAAAATCTTCACGATATCGAAATTGTTGCAAAATTTAATTAAAAATACGTACTATAACGACAGGGTTTCGCCATAGCTGCAAACACAAAAAAAAAAGTGAAATTACACGGTCTCGTCCATGGTAGTGCTTGGTTAGACAGGCATTTGTTTTCTTGCACTTCTTGTCCAACAGTTTCCACGAATAAGGGGGACGGAAGGAGGGTGTGCGTGTTTTGCCTTGTTCATCGTCGGAAACTGCGATCTCCTTGATCACGAAGCCATTTTGACTCTGGAAACCCTGCAGATTACAGTACATTTTGAAGCTGAGGATGATCGAAGACGAATAAACCGTTCTAGCGTGTGAACAATTACATTTATATATTCTCAGCTGCGCTCACGACAGTGTTTTGATGGTCTTGTCTCGGCAACTGTACGTTACAAGCCGGTCGGAAAGTGTCAGGCAGAATGCACACGTGTTGGCAAGAATGTTTCCATGTGTAGTGAATTCGATCCTGCAGTTGATCCCACAGTCGATCCTGCAGTCGATCACATTGAAGGTAATACACTCGTCCTGTTTACTCACAACGAATACCACGAGCGGAGCCAAACTCTCGAAAGTATCAGGGCTCAGTATCGTGGACTGGAGGCGTCCATAATACTCATTTTGAAATTGAGCACACATCTGATATTCCAGCAGGTACTGCCCATTATCAAAGTTAATTTTCATGTCAATGTACAGGTAGCTATCGCTATTCAAAAATATTTTCACATTTTCTATATGACATGTGTCGAATTTCGAACAGCTCAGTCTCATGTTGTGCTGACTTCTGGTCTGTAGCCCCCACGATGATGTGCCTCGGTTTCTCAGAGGTAAAGCTGGACGTCACCATCCAGTTGATGCGCTAGCTTGCTGGCAATCCGAGGTATGTCTCGAGACTCCACAGCCTGAAAGCAACATCGATGTTTTTGCCTTCTTCCACGTTCTTCAAAATTTTTATGCATTCTGCATTGCTCAACTGCACACGAGGCAGCATCCATCAGATAGAGTGCAGTTTCGGTTCCACTGTCTCCAGGTTTTCTCCCGTACCCACGATGGTGTCTGCATGCGCATTAGCTAGAAGCAGCACCAGTTCCTGCTTCGAATTGCATAAAATTCTTCTGTAGTCTTCGCCAAATCCCAATAGCATGGATAGGGGCATGCACATCGAACTTGCCTCCAGGGTATATAGGAGCATCGATTCCCCCAGCCTGCCATCTTGGCTGCAGACATCTCATTCGGCATGAGCGAAAGGTAATTTTTGATCGTTTAAGTTATGCCCACATATCACGACTGGTCCACCTCGACACCGTTGAGAAAATATGTGATGCAATCCATCAGGCGAAGAATTCCATTGCTCGTTATTTTCGTCGATGCCGGGTTGGACCCATCTTCTTTCGTAAGAGTCTCCCTAATTCGTAGGAAAGCCTGGCAAGGAAGAGAGCAGATATCTTGGTGTTGGACCGCTATCCGAACTTCCGATGGTAATGTGTATGATCCGATCAGGAAAGGCTGACAACCTTGAAGTGCCACCTTCGTTGCGCTGTCTTCAAAAATGGCCGGCTCTTTGATATTTAGGTAATATTCCGTAGCGACTGTTTTGAAGCCGGGACTGTGGAGGAAAATCTCGCTAGCATGTTTTAAATCCTTGGAAATCTGCGATTTACTGATTGCAGGTATTACACAGCACTTAGTTTTGTTGGTTCTGGTTGCCGTAGGTATATATTATTCCCATCATAGGGTGATTTCTCCGTTTCGAAAGTTTACCAACTCTCCATGTTGGTCGACGACTGTCACAACAACCTCGTGTGCTCTCTTCGTGACGACCGGAACGTAAATGAGGGTTTGCGGTGCTACAACCAGTATAAAACCTGGAGGGACCATCGGCGAAAACTCATCCAGCGTATTGCTCGACCTACCATTAAGGTATGTGCTACTCACTAAATTGCAGTTTATTCGTATCTTATTGACTTGCAAAATTATTTCGGGCCGCAACGACTCATGTGTTTTGCCAACATCATATATGCATTGCTCGAACCCCAGCATCGCTCCTATAGTATCCAGTTTCGTAAAGTCGATCACTTCAGAGTATTGGGAATCCCATGTAGTTCGAATGCCATGTCAGGGGACAGCGAAACTTCAATTTACCTTGCAATGTCGTCTATTTCATGAGAACCTACGGACAATGTTACTTCATTGGAGACATTACCACTTTTTACGAGGTATATCTTATAGAATTTTCATCAATGTTCAGTATCGCATTGTAGGTTTGAAAATCGACAAGGCCTACATACCATTCCCCCTCCAGGTCGAGCAGCAGAAAATGCACAGCATGCAGCTCGGAGTTATGCTTAATCAAGGTTAGCATTATCGCTGTGATTGATGTTTCCTTTCGATGTACAGCCATTTTATATAATAACTTATACGAACGAACCAGGAAACGAAGACACAAATTTCCGCAGTACCAAGTGTTAGGGAATTTCTCCATCTCGTGGCTGTAAGCCAGGTGCGCTCTTTTCAGATACCATCGCAGTTTGGGTGGAGGACGCAAATTCCCAAAACTTTCATAATAACCTGCATGTTTACCTTGTTTTGTGAAAGCCACCCAGTGTGTACTGGACCCGGCTGTTGTGTCCAGATTAATTATGGCACACTCGTTACATTTTGGTTTCTGTGGCAATTCGTGTCTCATAAACACTCCTCTAAAATGATGTATTTTCCATTTGTGTACAAAAAGTTACAAATTCATTTTAGTGAGCGGTTGTATCGGTAGAGATTTCATTATTGCCTCTTCCTGCTGTGTCGCTTTTGCACACTACCACCTCCTACTGGGTATGGTCCTAGGTAGAGGCCTTGTCATTTTTTTATCCATGGCGATAGCTTCTTTATTTGCATTATGTCTTTGGGCCTCGGACAACTGCTTCCGTTCGTTCAATGCTGTGTTGATGGCTTGGACGATATACCATTCGTAGCTCCGATTAGGCCCCCGAGGGTCCCGAGTGCAGGCAAAAGGGATGAAAAAAATATGGCGGTAGATGTTTCCTTGGTCTTGCATGCTTTTCTTCCCTTTGTCGCTGCTTTTTGTTTCACTTGTGTCATTCTCTTGCTCCCTGTTCTTGTTCCCATTTTAACCTGCGCCTTTATCTTGCTATTATCACCCATTGCAATCTTCGCCTTGATTTCTTATCTCGTTGACCTTCTGTGCAAGTAACTTGTCTGCCTGGTGTCGGGTTTCCAGATCCTTGTAACCTTGTTTAGGGAGTAAGCGATGTCATGCTGCTTGCATACCTCGTCCAGTGCTTTGATGCCTGTCAACACCTGACAGCCTTTTAGCTACCTTCGTTCCTGGCCTGCAGAACTTGTATCTGGGAATGTGCAGCTCGAATGGTAGATTGTTTATCAGCGTATCGACGATCCCACTTCTACCTACAGTCTCACCTCTTCGAGACATCGCGGTGAACTGAGCGAGAAAAATATAAATATCCTCCTTTTATACTTTTTTTGTTTCAGTTTCATTCTATACTTGGAACAGTACGGACGTAAAGTGCTAATGATGCATCTACTTTGCCGCTTCTGCGGTAAAACATTTACGCGTTTTGCTGTGTGCATCGACATAAAATAACAACCTGCAGAATGAAAAGTTCGAGTATGGCATTTCAGTGCAAATTCTGCCAGAGGAAGTTCACATAGAGTGATATATTGAAGCGGCAACCTAAATAAAACTTGTAGAACTGGTTCTCTGCAACTACAATCAGCACCGTGGTTAGCTCCGCATGCACCTAAGTTAGCACCGCAATCAGTACTGCACTTAGCACAGCACTTAGCACCATACTTAGAACCACAATCCGCACTGCACTTAGCATTACAATCAGTACCGCTTTTAGCCCCACACGTAGCATGACACACGCCACAAGATAGTAGTGGTGACATATACGTATTATCAAGCAAGATGTTACTCTACCATTCAAGCTGAAGATGAAGATATCTCCCACGAATCACGACATGAAATCCTTTTTCCGAATACAGTAAAGTGCATAATCGCTGGACCATCAAATTGTGGCAAGACATGCGTCCTACTGAGCCTGCTAGAAGAAGAGAATGGTCTTCTTTTTCGAATAATGTGTACTTATATTCAAACTTGCTCCAGCAAACCTTAATACCAACGACTGGGACGAGTACTGCAAGCTGTGTATAGTGTGGGTTAAATCCCCTACAGTGATAATGATGTGGTCGTGCCACCGAGTTAAGCATTGCCAAACTCGATATTTGTCTTTGATGACATTGCCTACAGGAGTACTTCAGCATGGGATGGCACGCGCATAACCAAACAGCTGCTCCATGACAATGCAAACATGCTGGTGTTGTTTCGCATGGACGATATGAATTTGCGGCATGTTTACGAAGATCGTGTAAGTACAGACATGACGCTATCAGATTTAAAGAGTCTGTGTGCTTTGTGCTGGAAAGACAGGTATGAATTTATGACGATCGTTTGGGGCTGGCCCTATTTAATGGGAGGTACTGACAGGGATTCGATCAGTTTTGTCGACCATCGAGAATGAGTTACAGCATATCAAAATTCGGGCAAAGTAGCCTCCAGCTACGTCTTGACAAAGACGAAGATGGGGGTTGTCTCATACCAAGAAACGATGGGACCTGCGATGCTGGTAGAAGAATAATTCGAAATGTTGGCGAACCCGAACGATTCCAGGATGCTGCTACTAAATGTATCCTCCTTAAAATCGGCAATGCCATCATCTTGGAACTGCGCAGTATGTTGACTGAAAAAAAAACATTCTTTCGCAACTGTCTGTCCGATCTCGAGGTGAAGATGGAGTGTGTGAAGACCAATATCGTCCACGATATGGTGAGCATGGACAAGCCCATAACAAGTGTTCAAAGGCAAATTATTGACAGATTGAATGTAGCATCAGCATAAACTGAAGACATTCTGAAAGGGCTGAAAGAAAGATTTCATAGATCTTACATTAGCTATCTCGATTTCCCATCTCGCCACGTAAATGTATATTCAGAACCACAGCATGCACTTATTGGATACCTGCAGCGAACGCCTGGGCAACATCGAAAGTCTTTTGATGGAGATGCGCGACTAAACATATAAAAGAGAGCAACAGTAACTATTGATATTCAGTGCGGTGTCGGACATTGCTAGCGACTTATATCGGACGATTCAGTCTGTTCGCTCGAAATATTTGCTCGCCAAGAGGGCCAAAAATTCAGGCGACCTTATAATTGAAGAAATTTTTAAGCCCATTACTTATATCGGTGTGCTAAGGGAGAGCGATGGAGCACCCATAGTTGTGAATACTGAAATTGTCGTTCTGCTGAGCCTATGAAGAAAAGGAAATATTATGATGTACAAAGAGATAGGGACGATGGATCGGATGTGGATTTGTCACACAAGAAAAAGGTATGGAAAAAAGTCTTCAAAACCAATGCTCTGGATCGTTGCTACCTACGATCGTTCACATCTCGCAATAATGATACGACAAATGACATATACAGGCATAATGATAAATGTTTCCTCGGTGCTAATGAAATAGAGTTTCTACCTGGTGGGATCATCCAAGAAGGCGATTACAAGACACTTGGAATTCCCGGTCTTTACGAACTTCTATTTCACAAGAAGCCCAGAGAATTTACAGAATCCAACCTGCTGGAATACAAGATGTTGCTCGAACTCATGCATCCACTTTACCAAGATAACAATCCTGAGACAGGTTTTTATAACGATAAAGATCACGAAAAAATCTACATTCTCGCAGATCTCTTCAGTGGCCTAGCACTGAGAAGTGGAGAAGGTCTGAAGAAGATAGACAATGACAAGAACACCGACTATCTATTCTGGAACGACCCGAACGAGCTAGTCGATATACTATGGCTACTGTTCGCTTCGCAAAGGGTTGGATGTTACTCCCATACTAGTGAGATAATTTATTTAATTGAAGAACTGAAGGAGGGAGGCTACATAGAGTGAGTTTATTGAGAATCGCCGATGAACTGCGCAGATCTGTGAGATACAACTACCATCGCCACAAGGTTGTGATATGTGGGATGAACGACTTATTTTAAGTCGACCTCATCGAGATGATACTGTATGCTGGGGTCAACAAGACTTACAAGTTCCCGGCGGAACCGGCGTTTTCCTCTCCAAACCTCCCCTCCTGGTGGCCGATACCTATTAAAAGGTTATACCAGGAGCACTTCTTTCTACTTTACTTTAGACTCCCGCAAACTAAAGCTAACTCGGCTCTTTTGTTTCGCAGGGTACCGCCGGGAACTTGCAATTTTGTGACCGTCATGCTGGGCCGAACAGAATTTAAAGATACTAAACTGAACTAAACTACCAAACATTCCTAACGCGTACTGCGCGAGTCCTTCTTTCACGAGAAATTAAGCATGACGGTATCCCATTAACGCAAAGCGCGGCTCAGTGCGTGCGGGTGTGGACCGAGCTTAGATTCGGAGGAGACCGGTAGACCAGAATCCCCTCCTCCTCCTCGCCCGCCGCTCGCAAAGAGCACGAAACTATTCCACACTGCAGACTATCGTTTCCGTCACATTCACAGATGTCCGTAGGAAGAAAATCATGACTGGTATCCAGGCAGGCGTGAAGAGTTTCCCTGGGTCGAGATCGCTGACGCAATGACGCACTCGACTTGCCAGGGCCTCGTCGCGATTCTACGCCGCAACCCACCATTCATGACTGTCTTCTTCCTTCTTTCTTTCCTGATCTGGTCACTCTATTCTTCAGTTGGAGCGGTCGTTGTGGCGGAGAAAGGGAGAGTTTCCCTGGGCGCAAAGCTGCACTACGTCAGTTCACGCATGCCAGGGGCTCGTCGCGATCCCAGTCTGGCCAGTCAGACCCTTCCTAAGGACATCACATTCACACTCATACTACCCTTTACTTTAGACCGAAGTCTCGTCATTCCAGTCGGAGCAAGCTCCTTCCTTCTTCCGTATTCGCATTCCGGATCCATTTGCTGTGGTCGTTTCCTGAAACATACAGAGTGCATATTCCAGGAAGTTTAGGAGGCTGTTTTTAATCGATCCTAGTTGTATCCTGATGAGGGGAGAGGGGTCCTATCCAGTTTCCAGACGGCGAGAAGAGTTTCCCTGGGTTGAGATCGCTGACGCAATGACGCACTCAACTTGCCAGGGCCTCGTCGCGATTCTTCGCCTCTTTTCACTGTTTAGTTGCCACAGAACCTACACCATATCGTTTTCCCTTTTGACTGCTGTTGTTGTCTTCAGAATGCTCGAGTACCCAGGCCCGTGCTCCTCACGCCAGCCATCACCTTCCCAGGTTTCTCTCACATCCGTCTGGTCTGTCGAGGTCCTCACCCCTTTCCTTCCTTCTTGTCACGTCCGGTATTTTGTTATGCTGTCCAAAAGAAGGACTAGTACCTGACCACAGTGTACCCATTGAAGGGCTTACTGTAGTCAAAGGTACGCCTCCCGTATGTACGGACAGCATCCCTGTAAATAGAGTTCGGATCGAAACGTTCTCCTCTGCGCCAGAAGCACTCCTTCAGTAAACTGACGAGTGCTTCCGGATTGGTGGGCAGACCCGCCTGGGCGACGGTGAGCCTGTCCACACACTCCAGGCGTGGGAAGAGAACTTTGTCTCCTCCCTCCATTGATCTCACTATTAGTCCGATCGCAGCTGTTAACGTGGTCGCGTCTTCCAACCTTGAGAGCTGGGCACCCCGTACGACCTCGTCGTACAGTTCCCAAGGCTCTTTCGGGTTGGCGCCTACTGGCCACGTCTGCACACTCGCATCTATTGTGTTATGATTTGAAGGCCAGTCTATGGTTATAGTCTTCTGAGAAGAGGGCGTTGCTTCGCTCTGCCGAACCAACTTCTTTAGTAGTTCTACTTCCTTCGTCCTCTCTTGACTGCCTTCATCTTCTTTTGGGCTTTCCTTGGGCAACTCCAGCGTTTCCGCTATCCTTTGCCGGTAGATGTTACAGACCGCTCTCCTGGTCTGGTCCCTGAGCATCTTCCTCATGTTCCTGCCTGCCGCCGTGAAACCCTCTCTCACGAAGAGAATAGGATTCCACGTACACGGCCATCCCTTTTTCCGAGGTTGTTCTTCTTCCTCTTCTTCTACTATCAGGTGTAGGATAGAACCCTGCATCCTAGGAACCTGAGGGACTTGTTGGTTCTGTTTACTTAGTTCTTCTATTGGGTTTGTATGTACAGGTGCTGGTGCCTCTTCCTCCAGTAGTACTGTGGGAAATAGGTGTTCAGACATCTTGATTCTGGGTTAGTTCCTCTTCTTCCTCCACGTTGAGCGTCCTACTCAAACTGGTACTCAGCCACCACACGTCAAAGTCCTCATTTCTCTTGCCTGCTGCCGTCAGGAACTCTAACACTTTTGGTGCCAGAATCCTGGAAGCCAGCATTTCCTTCAGGTCAAGGCGTCCAGTGCTATCCTCGAAAGAGGTCCTTAAGTCCTCTATCTTTGGACAGTCAAAGAGCAGGTGCTCGGAGGTATCGGATACCCCGCACACCACACAGTCCGGGTCGTTGACCAGAGCCATAGAGGACAACTTAGCCTTGAAATTCCCATGGCCAGTCAAGAACTGCGCGCTGTAGTGACCAATGGATAGCCACCCAGCCCGCAGCCTCATCCTGACGTCCGGGAAAATCTCATGCGTCAGTCTGCCTTTCTCCGATGCGTCCCACCTTCTCTGCCATGCACTTAATGTTCTCTCCTTTAAGTGTCTGACTTCTTCAGGGGGAACTTGTCCCGTCCACTTCCTTCTACTTAGTTCTCCTCTTTCTTGTAGAAGCAAATCAAGTGGGACTTCACCTGCAAGGACTTGCAGGGCATCGTTTGAGGTTGTCCTATACGCCCTCGTCACACCCAAAAGTGCTGCCCTTTGAGCGCTGATCACTTTGCGGTTCACATGGACCTTGAACGTCTCAGGGTACCATACGCCTGCGGCGTAGGACACCACTGCCAGAAATACGCCTCTGTACAGCAACTTCAGCGTGTGGTAGCCGAGACCCCAGTTTGCTGGAGCCACAGCTCTGATCTTATGGAACATCACAATGGCCTTATTCATCGCATAGGATACGTGACTCCGGAACGAGAGACGGGTCTGCAGGATCACACCCAAGTATTTCATTTCTTGGACGAGTTTCACAACTCGCCCTTCGAACCTCAATACTGGTTTTCGTTGGAGGTTTCCCTTCAGGATGATGGCGTTCATCTTGTCAACAGCAAACTTCAACTTGAAGTTTACTGCCCAAACTCTTATTGCTTCCATAGCTACGACCACCTTTTCCTCCAACTCCCGCCGTGTCCAAGCTGGTATTAGGAGTAACCCGTCATCTGCGTACCCATATATCGCGCATCCATCCGGTAAATCTAGCCTTAGCAGTCCTTCGAAAATGATGTTCCAGAGAATGGGACCAAGGACGGAGCCCTGGGGGCACCCCTTGGTCAGTTCTTTCAGTTCAGTGTGGTCCCCTATGTGGATTTCGCAGGTTCTCCCTTGCAGGAAGTCCCTGATCACCATGTATATATTCTTAGGACACTCCAGTGACCGAAGTTGCCACAGAATTTGTGGCCACCAGGCGTTGTCGAATGCTCCCGAGATATCCAACGAAATAGCCAGAACGTAGTCTTCATTATAATCCTTTACTTGGTTAACCATGTCTATTATGGCCTTCTCAGTGCTCTTCCCTTTCATGTACAAATACATGTTGAACATCATCGATGTTTATAGCAAGTTCGCCTAGGCCAGGCCTGTCAAGTCTAAGATACCCGTAATGTTACCGAGGCCATGGCTGATTTGCTGAAGGAAGGATGAATTCCGACTAATCTACAAACCGGCCATGGTAAGGAATTCTACAATGCAAAGTTCAAAGCCCTGATGAAGAAACATAACATAAATAATTATTTCACATACAGCAATCTCAAAGCTTCTATCGTCGAGAGGTTCAACATGACTCTGAAAGGCAAGATGGTGAGTCATTTCGCTGCGAATGGTAACAACAGGAGGTTGGATATACTCCCAAAACTCGCATGCGAGTATTATTGTTCCATTCACTCGACCACATACATGAAGCCCGAAGACGTGAANATATACTCCCAAAACTCGCATGCGAGTATTATTGTTCCATTCACTCGACCACATACATGAAGCCCGAAGACGTGAAATACGAATCCCTGCTTTGAACACTTTACACTGACATGAGAAGGAGGAACCCACGCAAGCCTAATACCAAGGTTGGAGACATGGTGTGCATCTCCAAACAGANATATACTCCCAAAACTCGCATGCGAGTATTATTGTTCCATTCACTCGACCACATACATGAAGCCCGAAGACGTGAGATACGAATCCCTGCTTTGAACACTGTACACTGACATGAGAAGGAGGAACCCACGCAAGCCTAATACCAAGGTTGGAGACATGGTGTGCATCTCCAAACAGANTACACTGACATGAGAAGGAGGAACCCACGCAAGCCTAATACCAAGGTTGGAGACATGGTGTGCATCTCCAAACAGAAAGACATCTTCATGATCTTCAGCGAATTGGAGCCCCGAACTCTTTCGCGTTCGACGTATATGCAACTATACTTCGAGAACCTACTTTCTCGAGGACCTAAGTAATGTTCCTATCCATGGAGTTTTCTAAACCGAGGATATCCTGCCTACAAAGTTTCCAGATGTGTATTAGGTCAAGAAGGTAATGAAATGAAGTAATGGACCATGGTATTTCAAATGGTAGGGTTTCCCAGCCCACTACAATTTCTGGGTCGCTGATGCGAACATCGAGTGATGAACACCAAATATTGCAAGTAATATACCTTTGTATGTGTTTACTCATGTTGTACATTACAAAATAATTTTTTTGTAAAAAAATAAGTTGTGTTTTATTTATTTTATAAAAAACCCTGTTTTATATAAAAATATTTTAAATGAAAATACTTCCATACAAGAATTAATAAAAGAAAATTAAATATGATGATTTATATGGCCTCATAACCATTGACACAGGTCGATAGCACTCTTGTCGATATGACTTGTCGATAATAATACACAGAGGTGACAAAAGTCATGGGATAGCAATATGCAAATATACAGATGGCAGTAGTATCGCGTACAAAATGTATAATTGGGCAGTGCATTGGTTGGGCTTTCATTGGTAGTCAAGTGATTCATGTGAAAAGGTTTCTGACGTGATTATGGCCGCACGACGGGAATTAACAGACTTTGAACACGGAATTGTAGTTGGAGCTAGACACATGGGTCATTCCATTTCGGAAATGGTTAGGAAATTCAATATTCCGAGATCCACACTGTCAAGAGTGTGCCGAGAATACCTAATTTCAGGCATAACCTCCCACTATCCATTAGTTTTTAAAAGTAGTTGGAAAATGTATGGCTATTTTTAAACCATTAGTTTTCAAAAGTGGGTTGAACATGTATGACTATTACTATTTTTGATCCATTAGTTTTCGAAAGTGGGTTGAACATGTATGGCTATTTTTAATCCATTAGTTTTTAAAAGTGGCTTGAAAATGTATGGTTATATTTAATCCATTAGTTTTTAAAGTGGGTTGAAAACAGATGGATAAAATCTATGGTGCGCCAGAGCTGCGTTCGAATCGGCATTTTATATCCACTGAAGGGGTTGAGCGAATACGAGTAATTAACTGATTAAATAGCCAATAAAAATTGACGAGGGTCGGTCATGGTGGGACGTTTGGAAATGCATGTTTTTTAATAATAATTTTTAATGTTTTTTATAAATCTTTTAAATATTTAAAATAAATTTTTGCAATTTTATATAAATATTTTTAATTTTTCTAATTTTTTGGGATTTGTTATAAATTTTTGGCTTCTAGGTCACCAGTGTTAAGGTCAAAGGTCAAAGTCACTGACATCTAACATGGCTGACGAGATGAACACTGGTCGAACTGACGAGGGCTGGTCATATCGGGAGCTTAGTCAATCCACCTGTTATCAAACTACCAAACTTCCTACATGTATATATATTTTTTAATTTTTTAAAATGTTTGATACATTTGTGGGGAGAGGGGGGTTAAAACTTTTCTGCAATTTTTTGGATTGTTTTCTTTCAAGTTCAAGGTCATGGGTGAAGGTAAATGCCAGCTAGACACAAGATGGCTATTGGGTGACCGGAATGACAGAGCATGATGTCGGCTCCGGCTCCGGACCCCCAGCCCGTTGTGCCCGACTCGTCTAAATTATTCTACTTTACTCGTTCCATAACCTAATTTACTCTTGCTTTTCTCGGTTGTTACTCTCTGTTACTTTAACTCTACTATCGGAGTAACACTCTCCTGAATTTTCAAAAGTGGAATCGTGCCGGACGATGTCGCTGGTTGGCGGGTTTTCTCGGGGATCTCCCGTTGCCCCCGCCCTTGCATTCCACCGTAGCTCTATTCCCACCTCATTTCACCCTCATTTGCTCTCGAGACCTCGTTGTTACGAGCCGCCCAACTCTCTCACTCAACTCGGAGAAACGTTTTGGAACGCCGCCCGGTCGGGGGAGGACCTGGTTAAACGCGCATGCGTCGTGGCCGGAGTGTGCACGAGCAGACGGCGTGTGCTAGCTCGTGGTTGGCTGTGATGCAGTCGTGTGTAGGCTAGAGGTGAGAGCTGACTGGGAGAATGCGAGCACTTCCCCGCCTCTTCGTCAGGCAGCAGCGCCACGCTAGCACATTCCTCGACACCCGTCGCCGACACATATTGTGTACGCGTGTCGCCTTGTACACCACAACCAATGACGAACACCGCTCAGTGCACCCTTCATGCACTCGAGCCTCGGTTAGTTGTTCATTGGCTGATGCTCCAATTTCACCCCCGGACCAGGCGGCACGGGATTTGGTCCTTGTTTCCTTTCAGTCAGTTATTGGTTCAAATTCGACCAGGGCGTGTCTTACGAACTGCGATCCAATTGAAAAAAGGTAGTCAAATGAATATTTCGAACGTAAGCCACTGCTTTACCATGACGTCACAGAAAACCAAGTCTGAGACACATAGAACGAACACAAAACACTAGCCAAGAAGTTAAAAAATATAAATAACACTCGGANGAAAACCAAGTCTGAGACACATAGAACGAACACAAAACACTAGCCAAGAAGTTAAAAAATATAAATAACACTCGGTGTTCGTCAGTGTTATCTTAATTTGGGGTTTCCTTTTTTTTTTCTTCAATTTTTTTGTAATATAATTCGTTCTGTATTTTTGTTTTTCGTTTCCTATGTTTTTATTAGGAGGAAAGATGCAATGAAAGGTAGATTTATGTACGTAATATAGATAAGTAAATTTAGTAAGTTGGTACCACTGATATATGTAGGAAAGGTTTTTAGTATGTGTGTGTCAGGCGATAGCTCGGATGGATACAGGNGAAAACCAAGTCTGAGACACATAGAACGAACACAAAACACTAGCCAAGAAGTTAAAAAATATAAATAACACTCGGAGTTCGTCAGTGTTATCTTAATTTGGGGTTTCCTTTTTTTTTCTTCAATTTTTTTGTAATATAATTCGTTCTGTATTTTTGTTTTTCGTTTCCTATGTTTTTATTAGGAGGAAAGATGCAATGAAAGGTAGATTTATGTACGTAATATAGATAAGTAAATTTAATAAGTTGGTACCACTGATATATGTAGGAAAGGTTTTTAGTATGTGTGTGTCAGGCGATAGCTCGGATGGATACAGGNTAAGTTGGTACCACTGATATATGTAGGAAAGGTTTTTAGTATGTGTGTGTCAGGCGATAGCTCGGATGGATACAGGCTAGAATATATGTTTTATGTAACTGTGGACAGTGAATATATTTTACGTTCCTTTATAAAAACACAATGTTATTATTTCATTTTATTATAACACTACACCGTGCACTACAGGGGAAAAAAATGTAAGGAGTGTGGTGACTTATTTTCACTTCTTTACTTCAGTAAAATTTTATTTTTCAGAGATATTTTCTGCACAATGAAACTTAATTTCGCTAAGTTCTTAATATTATTGTAAATTAATGACTTCAAATAGCATTCATGGTCAAAGAACTTCTACATAAATTAATTATTTTCATAAATTTTCGTTTCCATCGGTTGTTAGCCATTTTTAAGTTTCGTAGTGTCTGAAACGATTCTAATTGGCTAAGCCCTTCAAACCTAAAAAAAATTTAGAACCCATCTAATTACCAAAATATTTTATGGAAACCACAGCCATATAGCTTTCCCACACAAACGTTTCGGTGACGTCACAACTTTGCAACTTTATTTTACCAAACTAATTGAGAGCAATTTGACGGGAAAATTTGACAGCGTGACAGAGGCTTAGCAGTCGATTACCACGCATGTGTACAGCCGCGACAGGAGTGCGTGGTGGGGCCAGAGATTGATGTGTTGGGGGGAGACTGAGGGGGAGTGAGTGGGAGAGAGGATTTCCTGATTCAGCCAGCCCCTCCCCCCTCTCCCAGTAGCGGCGTCCGTTCTGATCTCTCGTTGCAGCCGTGACTAAGGCCTTGTTCCAACTGGGAGTTTAGTCATCTACACTCCAAGTCCGATTCAATGATACCAACCGGTGAAATAACATTCACTGAAAGTCAGTTAAGCTACTGCTGACCGGCGATTCAAGCAAATTAACTGGGAACAAGTGACTCATAGCAGTGGAATTCTTGAGATTAAGTGGAAATCACAAATAAATCAGTGAAATTCAGCCACCAAATTAATTAGTTATCTGGCAATGGTTATCAGTTGCGCAATTTTCACTGCTTTCTCTGATTTGGCTCCAATTCTCACTGTTTCAAATTTAGAGTGTAGTTATGTATATGCTGCGAATTCATTTCAGGACATGCTAGACTTCAAACGCATGTACACTTCAGTTATGGCTGTGAATGTATCGCGGTATACGAGACACGCCCAGGGGGAACTCCGAGCCAATAACAGACGTGCTAGGAAACAAGCAGCGAATCCCGTGCCACCTGGTCTGAGGTAAAACTGGCAACCGCCAATGAACAGAAAGACGAGGCTCGGAAATACACAGGACCTTCATGGAGTCTAGCCGGCAGGTTGTCCAAAACGCAAACTTGTCGTATCNAGACGAGGCTCGGAAATACACAGGACCTTCATGGAGTCTAGCCGGCAGGTTGTCCAAAACGCAAACTTGTCGTATCTCAAGTGATTTAGCATGATTCAGCTGCAACTCTGTTGATCGTCACTTGTTCACCACGATGCGGCTACCTGTAGGGGCAAAACTTTGGTCAACGTTGCATAACACAAACTGGCCTGGCAGGACCACGAGACTATAACCTATTATTAGAGACCAGAAAAATTCGCAAGTTCAATGACCTGCAGACTAGACTCCACAGTCTTATGTACAAATACGCTGGCTTCAACTGCACATTGGTTGTCTGCTGTTACAGTGGAAGGAGACAATTGGACACCGTTCCCCAGGAGGTGTCAAACNAGACGAGGCTCGGAAATACACAGGACCTTCATGGAGTCTAGCCGGCAGGTTGTCCAAAACGCAAACTTGTCGTATATCAAGTGATTTAGCATGATTCAGCTGCAACTCTGTTGATCGTCACTTGTTCACCACGATGCGGCTACCTGTAGGGGCAAAACTTTGGTCAACGTTGCATAACACAAACTGGCCTGGCAGGACCACGAGACTATGACCTATTATTAGAGACCAGAAAAATTCGCAAGTTCAATGACCTGCAGACTAGACTCCACAGTCTTATGTACAAATACGCTGACTTCAACTGCACATTGGTTGTCTGCTGTTACAGTGGAAGGAGACAATTGGACACCGTTCCCCAGGAGGTGTCAAACNCTTCAACTGCACATTGGTTGTCTGCTGTTACAGTGGAAGGAGACAATTGGACACCGTTCCCCAGGAGGTGTCAAACACAGTGTGGACCAATAGCTAAGGTTATATAAACGCACGTGTTTTGAATTATAGCTTGTCTCGAAATGAATTAGCGAATTTTTCAGGTCTCTGCCTATTATAAACAAATATCTATACAAAAAAAAAGCACGCATGCAGCAACATATCGTTACGTTTACATTCTAATGTATCACCGTCCAATACGTGTAGTTGGAATTAAATTAATGAATCTAGTTATTTACTTACGTATATATTTATTCAATTACTTGTATTAATTTTAAAAAATTATACACTTTTGTATATAGTAGGAAGCCATTTCCGCAATTTTCTTTGCTGCATCAGGTTAAAAAAAAAATGTAGTGGCGATTTGCGATTTTGTATATTAGTATGGGCTGCTCACGGTTGGTTGAGCACTTTTCAATTGATCCTTTGAACAATGCCGCTGCTCCTGCCTGCGTGTTATATTGTAACGGGAACACTGACTGGCATACTCCAAGTAAATCTCACGACGACAGAGGAAATGCAGTTCCGAGTATTAGCGTTGAACAAAACGTGCTAGGCAAGCACTCGTGCATACTGAAATGATTTCGTTTGTTTACTGCATGTCTTATACATAGGAGCAGTGACATTTCGCGCAAATATTTCGAGACCAGATACAGTCCAAAGTACTGTAGGGTCGTCCAGCTTCTTTGATTGCCTAAATAATGTTCTGACACGTGTTAACTGTTTGCGCACGAATCACGGAGGTTCAGTGTCAGAGTTACTTAGTCCTGGGTGGCTTGGTCAAAGACGGACACGGCGCCAGCAGCCAATGGAGGTATAACAACAGCTGAGGTGTGTATACAGTATTGAAGTCTACTGTGTGCTCCGATTTTTACGCGAAAAGCCGCTGGCCCTACATATAAGTAGGGCCGGTGTTATTTCGCGTAAAAATGCGGAGCTCACGGTAGACTTCAATACTATATATATATACACTTCAGCTGTTGTCTTACTTCCATTGGCTGCCGCTGTCGTTTCCGCATTCGACCGAGCCACTCAAGGTTTCTGTAACTCCGACGGTGAACCTCCGTGATTCGTGCGCAAACCATTAAACACGTGCCAGAACATCATTTAGGCAATCAAAGAAGCTGGACGACATAACAGTGCTTTGAACTGTATCTTGTCTCGAAATATTTTCGCAAAATATCACTGCCCCTACAAATAACTGTAAGAATAAAACAATTAATGAAATGTCTACTTTTTAAAATAATTTCACAGTTGCACTTCGCCGACGAATGCATAAAGTGACTAGGTCCACTGCACAGGTGATAGAACACACATTGTGCGTGTGAGTACAGCTTAACCAGGGCTTTCAAAAATGCTCAATTTACCGTGAACGGCCAATATTCAGTATTTAGTTGGTTTCGTTACACTCCACGATGTATAAAAACAAAATAAATACTGAAACACAAAACGTGCGATGATTTGAGTATAGTAATTCGGGCCACGAGAGTGTTTATTAAAGGGCAACTGGCCAAAGGAGGGTTCAGAGCACAAGTGAACCAAGTCCGTTCTTTAAAATTACTGGTAAAATTCATCATGGTAATGATTCTGACAGAAATTTAAAATATAGTCGATACTTTATTTCGGATACAAAGTGTTAATGAAGCTGTAAGCAAAATGTTGCCTCGAAAAAGTAATAGCTTTTATAAGTTAAAAGCTTGTGTTTCTCATTAACATAAGTACGTGAACTTGGCCTGCAGTTGTGCGCTGAACCCTCCAAGTGCAGGAAGGAGGCGTGTGAGTGGACGGTGGTCGATTGAAGAGTGAGTGGAAAGAGTGGCAAGATTTGGGCGTTTCTTAACATCGAGGTCTTGAGTTGGGAGCCGACGAGCGTGAAGCGAGGTGAGTATGGAGCAGCGCCGGAAAACANGGGGGGGGGGGGGACCCACCCGAGAAAGTCTACGCCTAGAATACAAAACTGGATTAGGAGAAATAGCAATAACATAATTATTAGTAGCGACGAGTTTATTAATTGCAAAAGTCTTCCAACATAAAACGTCTCTTGAATCTCTTTGACTGAGGTAGTTAACACCAGTCACTGTACTGTTGTGAGGGTGCCTGTAGAAACAAACTTCGAGAATACCAGATCCGTTGTGTGCAGTCATTCCACGAAGAGCGAATCCGTACATAAGACTGAGAAGGATGAAGCTCTCTTCTGCAGTTCTAACTTGCTTTACAAAAACAGTTAGTATCGTCCTTCGCAACATCANGGGGGGCGACCCCGTCGGGAATCGAAGCCCGTCGGTTCGCGTTGGTGGGAGGCGAGTAGTCTGACCACCGTGCCACCGCGGTCCCCGGCGGTGCAGGAGGTGGCGCGAGAGTTAGCGATACAGTGCGATGACACAGTGCTGATCGGTGTGTTGATGAGGGGGGTGGGGGATTGGCTGACACACACGCTCCGTGGCGAACCACCTCAGTAGGGAGCTGGACTCGGAGAAGAGTGCGCCTGCGCAGTGGCCGTCGAGGTGCGAGCGAGAAGGAAGTCCCCGCGGGAGTGACGACAATGCCGCTGCCCGCTCTGACAGGCAGAGGTACGTGCATATCGGCGTGGCCGAGACCTGACACTCGGAGCGCGGACTTACGGCCCCCGTCTACCTGCAACTTTTTCCTACGTCTAGGCCGAGAAGCGCGGGAGCGATAAGGGCGACACTGCCACGCGCATCAAGTACGCCATCGCCGCTAAGCGCAAGGCTCTGAACTGGCTTGCAGTGTTCTCGTCGTGCTGCGTGTACCTATGGGACTTTCAGCGGTCACCATATTATTTTATTAGTGGGAAGTCTTTAGGATGGTTCAGTGCAGGCGCCTATAGTAGTTTTGTATGTATCTGATGCGTGCATTTTGAGCTACAGCGCCTTGGAAAGGCCGTGTTTAGCGGTTTTGGAGTACTCTGAATTGATATTTCTAACGTACGTGATATTTTGAAAGTACTTAACAGCTCTCGTCTGAAGTGTGTGTTATTTTCGTAGATCAGCACGTTGGACGCACGATTAATAGTTTCGTTGAAAAACGTGTATTTGTAACACTCTGCAACGCAGTTCAAGCGCCAGGTAGACGGGCGCCTTAAGTATAGGCTTTTCACGGTAATTTCGCCTCTTTCGGAATAAACTTTTGAAAAATGTCACTGCTACCGCCTGCGTATGTTTTAACGGGCGCACTGACCGCTGGTCTACACGCCCAGTTAGGTTGGTGACGACGGAAAGAAGTCAGTTCCTTGTCTTGATGTTCAATTAAAAATTGTCAGACAAACCTTTGTAAATCCTGAAATTATTACTTTGGTTTTCTGTATTTTAATATATATCAGCATAGGAATTAGCTAGTCTTTATTCTACTTTTTAAATAATTTTACAGCTCCACACGACCGACGCACGAATAAAGCGACCAGGCCCATGGAAATGTTAATTTCACACGTGGCGGAATAATACACAACGTGCTTAAAAGTAGATCTTAAGACCTTTCGAAAGTGTTCAGTTTACCGTGAACAGCGTATAAAAGTAGAGCTGCTTTCAAAGGAGCAATGCGTCCAGGGCCCGTCCTTCAAAGGGCGACAATGACACGTGCATTTTTCTAAAGGTTGTAGGTTGTTTGGTTTTGATATTATAGACCTTCAAAGTTGGGGGTATTCTTTTATACTCATTCTGTATAATCCATTCACGGTTACTTCACGCTTTTCTGAAGCCCTGCTGAAGATCTACTTCCAGGATGTTCCTCCGCCTCCTGCAAACTAAGCTTTAACTAAGTCTGGAAAATTACACCAAAGGACAACGCACCGCATTCGTGCGCACTTAGTTGTAATAGTATTTTGCATAAGAACTATTTCTTACTGGGCGCTACCAACACACGTGTTTTCTTACTATTTTTATTCATATTATTTATAAAATGAAGCATTACAATTTACAAATATAATACAAAGAACACTTAAATTTAACAAAAATAAAGGGCATTTAATGTGAACACAAGTAAAACGCTTGTGATACTCGGCGTATTTAAGAAACTACATAACACGTCGTACATGGGGTAATTTTTCAAAGGTTTGATTCAAAAAGTGCGAAGAAACCGCGAATAGACTGTGGTCGAGTGAGTCTAAACTGGGTACGACTGACCTGTGCAAAGTGTTTGGTAATGCGGCGGTGTATCTGTGTGAATCGTGCTGAGTTTTACAGCTGCTGGAGTGAGAACAGCATTCTTTTATTTTTATTAAGACCTCCAGCCCTCGCGAACTCGAATACGCCCTTCTAGCGTCTTGCAAGAGTACGGTATAATTTATTTCTATTATCAAATAACCACTGCGTCGACAACCAAAATAAACTCTTGTTACTGCACTCGTTAGATTCGCTTTCCCAATCGTGCATTTCCTGTCACGAAGCTAAACATACATTTGACACCAACAATTTTTTTTTACCTTAGTGTTTTTTTTTTTTGTTTTTTTTTTTGCAATGTGGGCTGTGAAAATGAGAACTGCAACAACTACAAACATTCTTCTGTATCAATAACGACTCTTCACTGACGTGAATTTCGCTTGCAACGGTAGAGAGAAACGTCATACGCGTAACAAGTTGGCGAACTTGCACAAGCTTAATAACAATCCGCGTCAAATAACTATTCGTAGAAATATTCAGCTTGGAAGTGAACTCTCATTGGCCGACAAACGAAGCATCCGGTTTGTTCTGTCGATCGTAATGAAAACATTTGTACTATGGCAATAGTAATGGGTGTGGCTATGTTTATGGTAATGGTTATTTCGATTGCAGCACGACATTAACAACGCAATACAGAGATCCTTGTGTTGATAAGAGTGTAGAAAGTATTTTTTATAGGAGTTGACATGTTTTCCGGAACATGTCCGGCTGAGATAGTTTTTCTGCTGACGTGCTCGACGGGGTACGAGGCACGAAGGATTGACGAAGGCCAGATATATGAAGGAGAGGAATGTTGGTATGCCAGGCGTATCTTGACACCGCTAAGTCTTTGATACGGCGGCTGTCGAAGCAGGATTTGGGGCGCGGCAACGCCTACACAATTCTTATCTGCTTCCCACACTACAGTGTGCCGTGTGTTCAACGCTGTCCGTACGGAATGTACGAGTCACCAACTTTGATCTCTGTCTCTTTAAGGCCCCCGTCTACCTGGAACTTTTTCCCACGTTTATGCCGAGAAGCGCGGGAGCGATAAGGGCGACACTGCCACGCGCATCAAGTACGCCATCGCCGCTAAGCGCAAGGCTCTGAACTGGCGTGCAGTGTTCTCGTCGTGCTGCGTGTACCTATGGGACTTTCAGCGGTGACCATATTATTTTATTAGTGGGAAGTCTTTAGGAAGGTTCAGTGCAGGCCCCTATAGTAGTTTTGTATGTATCTGATGCGTGCATTTTGAGCTACAGCGCCTTGGAAAGGCCGTTTTTAGCGGTTTTGGAGTACTCTGAATTGATGTTTCTAACGTACGTGATATTTTGAAAGTACTTAACAGCTCTCGTCTGAAGTGTGTGTTCTTTTCGTAGATCAGCACGTTGGACGCACGCTTAATAGTTTCGTTGAAAAACGTGTATTTGGAACACTCTGCAACGCAGTTCAAGCGCCAGGTAGACGGGCGCCTTAAATTATATTAATGCCTAACAGGTTTTGCTTCACCCGTTCAAAATAACTGTTTTGTTGTTAATTCTTAAAGGGTTTTTGATTTATTTTTACATTAACAATAAGATACGTGTATTGTATAAAAACTTCATATTGAGCAAAACACTACTCCATAATAACTCGGAATTACAAACATTCTAAAATTACCATAACAGTAGTTTTCTCAAACTTATGTAACTACAGTTTTTTTAAATATATTATTAATAATTTCTCATGCTTTCTTTCAAGTTTTGTTTGGGAAATACTTTTCACGGACAATTTTAATAGAAAAATGTAATGCGCGTAACTTTGTTAATGGCTAACATTATATTTATTTAACTTATCTTGCAAAAGTAATAATATAAATTATTTAATTTACCACATGGGTTGAAATTTTCGTAGATACAAAATTTCTATATAATTTTTTGTATAAAGTAGTTACAAAAGGAAACACAGGAAAAGTCCTGCTTCGGTTTGCGGATGTCCATAGGCAAGATGTCTCCAAGTCTTTTCTTTACACGCATGCAAATTTTATTCAGTGATAACAGTGCGAGTAAATGTACACGTGTGAACGTAACTAAGAAAGTTTTACGCACTTGTGAAAGGTTGCGATACTTTAAATTATAATTTTTAACAAAATGTGTTTTTGTATATAAACCAAGGATACTTCTAAACTAATGCCTGATGTATATGAGAGATGCGCTAACGATCACATTGTCTAGGAGGTTACAGGACATCACAACATCAATACGCATAGCTGTCTGCACACGAAACCGTCGTAGAATGATATTCATTCAAATGTAAGAATTAAATTCCGTACACGTGGTTTCGTTCATCCACGAGTATAACTTACGAATAAGAGTATTTCATGACATTCAGCGACCGACCGCTGTACAATTGATAGCAACAGATTCGGAGTTAGAAACTAAATATTAATAAATATTAGTACCGAGAGAGGTGACGCAGTGGCAAAACTTCAGGACTCGCATTCGAAAGGACCTGGGTTCAAATCCCACTCGAACCGTTCTGATTTCGGTTTTCCGTGGTTTCTCTCAGTCACTCCAGGCGAATGTTGGCGTGGTTCCTCAAGGTCAACTCCTTGCCCGCTCTTCCTTCTCCGAACAACTTGCTCTGTCTCTAGTGATCTCGTTTTCAGACATTTCATACAATTTAGCAGTGAAGTGAAGTTGGTTGTCTGGGTGTGGTTTTCCACTTGACAAGCTAAGAAGAATCGCTATCAAACAATATCCAACGCATCGTAGTCGATTCCGAACAAAAGGGGCAGCGGTGGCGTAGTGGCCAGGGCACTCGCCTCCCACCACGGCGATCCGGGTTCGATCCCCAGCAGGTTCACTCCCGGATTCTCGCATGTGGGAATCGTGCTGGACGATGCCGCTTGCCGGCGGGTTTTATCGGGGTACTCCCGTTTCCCCCGCCCTTTCATTCCAGCGCCGCTCCATCCTAGGGTCTCATTTCTGTCATGCCCGGGGATGACGGTCACCTACGGGTCCCAGCTGGAAAGACCGTCACTCGCAGGGTGTCGCCTTGCCCTGGGTGCACTCCCCACACGCCATTTTTATTATTATCCGAACAGAAAGAAGCGTTGCGAGTTGCGACGGCGATAGGAGACCGCATATGCAAGCTGTGCGTGCGTTCTGTTCCCTCAGAGTTGTTACGCTCTGGCTAGAGGGTTTCAATACTGCAACCTGTTAAGAAATAATACAACACAGTCGCTGTACTTTAAAACACACTTTTACATAAGAATTAATATCGTAAACACAGAGCTACTTGCAGCGACACTTTCCAACGACCACATTTATGTTTTATTAATAAAATGTTGACTGCCATTTATGTCCTGCAAAAATACTCACATTGAAATATTCCATAGATTTTTCGAAATTAGAACGTACACAATTGCTGCCAATGAGAGCCGACTGGCATCTAAGGCTTGGCTTCGCGCCCTTTGCAGATATTCTTCGTTTTCGTGTCATCATTTCAGTTTCTGAGATATTATTGCAAATGTTTGATTATAGAAAATTTACAATGTACTACTTGTTTAACACTTTCGTGCGTAATTTTCACCATGCGTTGTTTCCTGCTCGCGAAAAGGGAGAAAAAAATATCGATACAATTTAAACATGTTCCTGACTTGTCAAAGCTAGCATACGACATGCAATTACAATTAAGCACAAAAAATATCAAACACCTCGTAACATGTAAATTTTCAATTGTCGTACATCGTCAGTAATTACTCTGAATCCGAAATTACGACACGAATACGAAGAATTTGTGCAGAAGAGGTGAAGTCGGGCTTTAAACACGTTCGCGACTCACAGTTTGATTGTTCTGGACAACCGGGCGGCGTCCGTAGCGTGCGCATTATTTACGTAATTCACGTCCACGCTATCGAGAGAACGTTTCGAGTGTTCCCGACCGTTACAGTCCTGGAACACGTGTGATCTGTTTCTCTACAGCTTATGAATCAGGCTCGTCCTCCTGTGCCTGAGCCATTTAGGTATTACAGGAGAGATCATCCAGAGCTCGTCATTGATTCGGTGTGTACAGCCAGGCTCATCATTAATACAGACCTCTGCCAGGCAGTCTCGTTTGCGACATCAGATCTTATCGTCGCACACAAGTGCACAACACAGGCATGTCATCACAGGTCAGTGTATTATATTATCCAGGCATAATTGCCACTCCAGTTATTATGCCGTACACACCACCCAGTCATTAATACACACACATGCAATGCTAGCATCTTCATAGGGATGCTATTAATTGGCTGCCGTTGAATGCAGCCAATATAAAGAGATTACGCTCCTTCCAATCGCAGTGGGTGGATGTTCTCCACCCGAAGGTGGTTCCAGCAATATTTTTTAAATATTTACCTTTTTAAAAATTGTACATTTCCGCGTGACCGACGCAAGAATAAAGTGATCAGCCCCATGATAATGTTAATTTACATATGGCGGAAATATACAAAATATGCATGCAAGTAGATCTTAAGCAGGTCTTTCCAAATTCTCAGTTTACTGTGAAAAGTCTTTAATGTTTTTAAATTATTTTTTAGAGACACCAAATAACTCTAAAGGCATTCATTAAAAAAACTTTCACATAATCTTCAACCTTACATCTGCAGTGATTCAAGCCTTCTGTCTGTATCCTGAAAACACGCCTGACAACCGCATCCTTAACTGATATTGTTCATATCTTCTACGTAATAGTTCTGTAGTAATACATTGACTATGCGATATTTTTTGCGTATTCCGTGATTTAATTGTCCACAACGGCTAACCATCGCGGTATATATTTATTCTTAAATTATTCATACTACACTCTAAATCGGAATCAGTGAGAATTTCTCTGTTTCAATCAGTTTACAGTACCTGACTGAATCAACAGTCACTTCAGTGAATTTAACTAAAGAATCAAAGAAAAAATGCCAGATTTCCTTCTCTTATTGATTCAGTGACATTTTCCACTGATTAAGCAGTCATTTTTATCACTGTTTTTCAGTGGTTTATTTCTGACTGTATCAGTCAAACGGCGTGTAAAAATGGCCGTTGAACAACGTTTAAAAATTGCCGCTAAACAACGTGTATCTAGTGAAATAACAACGAATAAACTAATAAAACCAATACAAAATACTTTCTAAAATGTGACGCGAATCGCTCATACTTAGATTAGTCACGACGCTAGATACCCGCGCAGGGGAGCAACCTGAGGTAATGACCCTAGGATTCCCCGAGGACGCCACACCCACCACCTCTCACCCCGAGGACAGTAACGAGCAAAGGAACCCCCCCGAGCCGGGGAAGCACAGCACGCGCCCACCCCCCCTTCCTCATCTCCCCCGCAGAATTAGGGAAACCACCGGGCTTCAGGGGAAGTACCACGAGAAAACTATATATAGGGAAGACAAAGCGAGTACCAGGCAGTGATGTACGAGTTATGATCGGGAGAGGGACGGGACGCGAGTGGAGGTGGAACCAGAGAGCGAGAGACTACACATCCCGGGATACGAGCCCGGACTTCCCGCCAGAAGCCGAAGAGATACACCAGGACACCAACCCGAGAGAGAGAGAGAGAGAGAGAGAGAGAGAGAGAGGACAACGCACCACAGCCAACACAGAGGTAAACACAGCAACCCGCCAAGAACCTTCCCCCCCAACACAAGCCTTTCGCCAGAACGTCTGTAGAACGCGTTAGAATTAACCCAGCAGTTCAGACAGATAGGAAAAGGGGATAGGTCTCGTATGTGTAACAGTGACCTGTGTTTACCAAATAAACGTAAGTGTGCGTAAATTAAACCCGAGTACGACTTTGTGTTGACCCCGCATGCAGCCTGTAAGTCATAGGTGAGAGAAGTGTCGAGTCAATTGTGTTTAGTCTTTCAAAACACCATATTACTAGGTAATATGAACATTAAAACCAAAAGTAAGGGCATACATTTTAAATCTTCACGATTTCGATAAGACCTATAAGACATATATTTTCCTTCTGATATTTTCGACTTGGCTTGATAGCGCGGATGGTAAGGTAACGTACTAAAATCCAAGTAGAATTTGGTTTGAGAGTTCAAACCTGGGCTCATACGGGAACCTTTTCACTTTGTTAAATTACTGTTAATTGCGCAATATAAAAAGTAAATTATCGTAAATATGTTTATTTCACACAATTATTTGACTACATTCAATAAAAACAATATTTAATTTGCCACTTCAGTCGGCTGTCACTTAATCAATCAGTGTAATTTTTTCACTGAAACAATTAGTGGTTTTCCAGTGATTCTAAGTGGAGCCTTTTTCACTGATTCGAGTAGTTGAATTTCACGGCGAATCAGGGGTTTTCCACTGATTCGAATTTAGAGTGTGTCATTAGAAATACAAACTTTCAAGATTGTGAGCACGAATGTTAAGAAAATATATAATACAAACTGCGCTTTTTTTTATATTTGGCAGCTTGGTATCAACTTGAAAAAAAAAACTTTAGAAAACAGTGTTTCAGTTCATATAAGGGCGAAGTTAGGTAATTCCATGATACTAACACTTCTCTGTGACTGTTTAGAAAATATTAGGCTATGGTTATTTGTATTCGTTTCATGTGACAGAGAGATTCTTTACGTACAATTTCGTACAAACATGTTGAAAATAGCGATGTTTTTTCCCTCAGTTATTGAATAACAAAATTTGGTAATAAAAGTAGGTAACTCCGTGATATTCTAGTTACTCCGTAATAGTATGGTGTTTACAACTAAATGTATTATTCGACTGTGGAAAATGTTTTATTAATGTAATGAAACTGTACATATCATAGTATTGAAGACCTGGTGCATCTGACAGGCCATAACGAAAAATCACATTGCACAACATAATTCACAAATGGTAAAAATATTAAAATTTTGGAAATAAATTTACCAAAAACAAAATGTTTGCAGTTATCTGAAGAGAAAGGGTGTTTCAGTCCTGCAGCTTCAGCAACCCTATACCCCACGCGTCTGACCTCGTCAACTGTAAGCCCAAAGCCTAACCACTGCATTGTTGTTATGTAGTTCACTACCTGAAGTTCAATTTCAGGCGGCATAACAAAAGGCTTTCCAATGAGTTGCACTATCTGGGTCTGCTAAAAAATTCGGTGCAATATTCCTCGAGTGCACTCCACAGGATACTAAAACGTTTACTAGCCTCGGATACTGTCCATTCTTCGTCCTTCGTCAACCGAAACGCTTCTTCCGGGCTTTCAGACATTGTTGCCAACCGTAGCGGAATTCCACTACGCATAGAGAAATTTAAACCTTGGAAGACAAAGCGGCGAAAAGTGATAAACACAGATAATGTAGCGACTTTCTAGCATGCTGCTGGCATCTCCCCCCCCCCTTTTTTTCCCCTAAACGCCATTCCCAAAAAAAAAAATTACAAGCCATTGGTGGTTTAAAACTAATCGGAGCAAAGGAAGGTTTTTTTAAAGCTTAAACAATATTTTTAATTAGCTAGCGTTGTAATATTTTTCTAATTTGTTAAACATATATGTTTTTTGAACGACGACCACGTAATTCAGCACCTGTCACTAACTACTGGCTGTCACTGCCATTCATCACCGCCGCCGCGCTGAAGACGGTGGGATGTTCAGAATTAATTTGTATTATGCAATGGACGTGTGATGTCTTTACTCTTATGATTTTATCACCTGTTACCGTAAAGGTAAGTTTTATTTCTCCCATTAATAGTTGTGTGGTAGTTCTTGTGTGGCCGCCGTTCATGACGGTTGGGATTTCCGTGCCTCGGCGTCGGGGTCGCGACGTCATCGAGTGTGCGCCGTTTGACCGTTTGACGAGTTTACTGGACATGCGATTTTTTGATACTTCGTATTTTGGAGATTTCGTAGTCGTCTTTGTTCTCGTAGCGGAATTTTACTAAAGCTGTACCGAAATCGCCTGTTTCTGTGTTGGCAACGCTGCTTTCAGACGTGTGGGAGCGTCNTCCTAAGCTTCGGCGGCATGTCAATGCGAAGAGTGGAACAAACGATCCCAAAACCTAAGAAAAACCATCACATTGCAAAGCTCACACACCTTAAACACGTAACACTACTTGCGTGTCAATTTTATACCATAACTAAATATATCTTACCTTTCACTGGTGTTAAAATGGAATTTATACGTCGGAAAGTTTCTTCCTGAGAAATAAAAATGTCCACTGCTGTTTTTACGGCCAGTAACTGCCCCGCCCGCGCTTCTTCCCGGAGCGAATAAATCCGTAGAGCTTCGTACAGTCGCCCAGAGATAAAGCGCGCGGGCTTGCAAGACACCTGGATGCTTCTGCCACTGCCGGAAAAATCCTAACACCGTTACGGCATTACAGACAGCATTATATATATCACGGAGTTACCTAACTTTATCCTGTATGCTTAAAGAGTTAGAAATATCACAATTGCTTAAAGACTGCATGAAAAGCTTTCTCAGTGTACGGCGTGAAAAATACAATTCCTGATCTCGTGTGTCTGTAAACGCGGTGAGGAAACAGTTTTGCTGCAGTTCGGTGGACGCGGCTCGACAACTGTTGTTTACTCAGTTTCCACGGTGCAACAAGACTGGATACAGTCACGTCACTTCCTGTCCACGGAGAGTCGGCTTACCTTTCGCTCTCAGCAACAACTCCCCCTCCGAGCTGAGCTGCCCTCTGCACCGAGCATGCTTCTGTACGCACTCTTTCCAATCTGCAGCTGACTTGTGACGCGAGCTGGGTAGCGTCGCCTCACATCCGTTCGTCAGCATTCGGTGTAGCTAAGCTGGTCCAACNAAGACTGCATGAAAAGCTTTCTCAGTGTACGGCGTGAAAAATACAATTCCTGATCTCGTGTGTCTGTAAACGCGGCTCGACAACTGTTGTTTACTCAGTTTCCACGGTGCAACCAGAATGATACAGTCACGTCACTTCCTGTCCACGGAGAGTCGGCTTACCTTTCGCTCTCAGCAACAACTCCCCCTCCGAGCTGAGCTGCCCTCTGCACCGAGCATGCTTCTGTACGCACTCTTTCCAATCTGCATCTGACTTGTGACGCGAGCTGGGTAGCGTCGCCTCACATCCGTTCGTCAGCATTCGGTGTAGCTAAGCTGGTCCAACGAAAACAAACAAAAAAAAAGTTGAATTTTTTTTTTGGTTAAATCGCTGAGTGCGTTCACCGGGGAAGCTCCGCTGTAGCGCTCTGCATTCAGGTCGTTCAGCCGCACCGCTGCAAAGCAGCACTCTAGAAGCGATTGTACCTACGAAAAATGCAGACCCATCGTTTTACCTTGAACGTGGGCAAAACGCACGTTAGGCAAAATAATTTTGGGTGAAACACCTTTTAGGGGAGGGGGGATGTAGGCTAAACGGCTTTAGAGAAAAAAAAACTTTTGCCAAAACTCCACACCTACGAAAAATACCTGCTGCATCTCCGTTGCAAGAGCAGACGACAAACACTACGGATATTAGCAAGACGGGTTCAGAAATAATTAAATTTAATGCTACTAAAGGAAATAACTATTGGATAAAGTGCTGCGAATTTTGTGAGTAGGAACCAACTCCCGCGAGTATTAATTTTATTACTTCACAGTATACAGTTCACCTCTGGACACATTAAAAAGGAGCAACTTCTAGTATCACAAACACACGTAGCAGAATATAAGCAACCGTCTCTCACCAAAGGCTTTACTCACGCTAGCAGCAGCTTGTTCAGCAGAGACCCGCAGCGCTAACTAGCAGCGTTACGGAAGCACTTATTTTATTAAACGTGCTTATTAATAACTACTCAAACATGACGCAGGGCGGCGTCCTGCCCTCCAGACCGTATTCCACGACGCGCGTCCATCGCATCAACCGCACCAGTGTAGCTGCGGCGCACCGGGAGTGTCGACGCGAGCGCAGTGCGTGTGTGTCAAAGTGCAGAGCAGTGCGGCGCAACCCCCTTCCCCCCTCCCCCCACAGGCGGGCGAGGGTGCATAATGGCAGACCCAGCGTATGTAGTTTGTAGGGCAATTTCAAAGCGAGTAATTAAAAGTAAAAAGAAAGACACGCTAGGCGTGAGGACGCTCAAGGCGTTTCAGTGCTTTAATTACGTTTATTTGAAAATTCACGTATTTTCCACCTCACTTGTTTCACCTTCATTTCACGCCATCCACATTTAAATTGTATTTATTCATGTGCAGTGTGATATGATGTGTTTATTTATTCAGGTTTTTGGGCAAGGGTTCGTGTCCATTTAGTTGTGCGAGTGTTTTAGTTCGATGGAAAGTAGTGCAGGCGAGTCGCGTGCCGCCATAGTTCGCGTCTCGTGTGCTCGCCAGATTCAGTTGCCATCGAGTGTCTCAAGGGGTCGGCACGTGCCGCGTCGCACTCCGGGTGCCTTCACGTGTTTGCGCCAATCACCTTTAGTTCCAATAGTCTAATGTAACGTACTGGAACCTGCCCTTTCTGGGCCCGGAGACGCCGTCCCTTCTTCCCCGGGAATAGTATCGCCCGGGGAAGCTTAATGCACTAATAATTCACTCTCATGTACAAATGTGTATTTTCCGCAGTCTTGCCTGTCTGGCGGGCTGCAGGCCAGAGTCCGCATAAAGTACTCATCTAGAGTGATGCAAGTGTTTCCGTGCAAGAGTATTTACTAGAGACCTGAAGAATTCGCGGATTCATTTTGGGACAAGATAGAATTCAAAACACGTATGTTTATATAACTTTAGACATTGGTCCACGCGATGTTTGACGCCTCCTGGAGAACGCTGGCCCAATAGTAGCCTTCCACTGTGGCAGCAGACAACCAATGTGCAGTTGATATTGACAGATTTGTACATAAGACTGTAGAGTCTAGCCTGCAGGTCATTGAACTCGCGAATTTTTCAGGTCTCTGGTAATTACATGCCAGTTTTCAGACTTCGTGTCTTTTATTTCAAGCACTGCCCTCGGGCGTTTTGGGGTACGGGTCCCCTATAACCTGCCTTCATCCAGTTTCACGTCAATTACTTAACAGCCAGTATGCTCAACTCAGAGCTTTTCCAGTTTAAGGCGTGTGGGTCAGTCTGTATAGGACCACAGCATTTTCCATGCGAGTGTCAGGAGCGAGGGGCTCGTCCAGCATTTACACCGAGGGACTGCATACGTCCGGGGGAACGGCCCGCCGTACCCTGAGATCATCACATGTATACTGCACTTGCTAGTGCAGCGGGTTTGACCAGATCGTATCCTCCTGTGCCTGAGCCCCTCGGGGTATTACAGGAGACAATTTTCTGAGCGATATACATTATAGAAGAGTGCACCTCAGGTCTTTCTTACATTCAGGCAGGTATAAGGGCCACACAGGCTGTTTATTCTGTCACATCAGTCCTTCGATGTGTGTGCACTCTTCACCAGACTTATTTCCAAGTCTTTGTGAGCTTGGTCAGAGCTCTAATTGACAGCAGTTGAATGCCGCCAATATAAAGAGATCACGCGCTTTCCAATCGCAGTGGGTGGATGTTCTCCACCCGAGGGAGGTTCCACCTCACCTGCCAACAGCAGAGTACGGAGTTGAATCTGTACGTGCCACCTTGATGGGGCAGAGGAATATCCACCTCTACGAACCCGCTTCGTACACGAGTCCTCTTACTAGGCGGACCAGATCGTCGACCCTTCGTTAGCGAGCACCAACCCTTCGAAACTGACACCTGAGGGAGCCGCCACGCTTACGTTCCACGGCAGCTGCTACCAACCCTACTGTCATGCAGGGCCAGCCCTCTAGGCAAGTACCCACCTCCAGATCTCCTTCCAAGAAGAAGGTTCAACCAATGCCACCCAGAGTCCGACCCGCGATCAGCACGGCCGAAGCCGGGGCTTCACACTGATCCCCTGGGTACCCACAATTTTCAGACATGCACACTGAGTTTTCCCCGAAGCAGCCCAGCCCCTCCAGGACGCCAGTCAGTCCCTTCATAGGAGCTCCGCCACCCCGAGATCCACCCGACTTGCCAGGTCAAGGCCCCAGCTGGGGGAGTGTAATTCGGTTCGCGGGTCTTCACTGCATGGCGAAGAATCATCGCCAGCAGCGACAATTGGCACCGCCTGCCGAGGTGTCCGGTGCCTAGTCGGGTATCCAAACCCACAAACCACCTAACAATGCCTATCGCCGCCCCTCAAAACGTCCCTTAACCCAACACCTCCCAGCCAACAGGCGTTGAACTTCCATGTCTAAATCGCTTTAAGATATATTTCATGTGTTTGTAATAAATTCGTGATATTAAGCAAATCATTACTACAAATATTGATATAAATAGTAAAACACAAGTCGAGACGCCTTTCAAGCGGCCAAAGCTATTCATTTTGAATTAGTACATTTTCAAATCGAACTTTGAAAAACGTCACTACTCCTTCTTGCATGTATTGTAACGGGCACATTGACTGGCGTGAGCCCAGTAAAGTTAGAAACGACGGATGGAAAGTAGTTCCTTGTTTTGACATTAAATTAAAAGTATGAGGTAGACATTAATGAAAACATATATTATTTAATTTGCTTTCTGTTTTTTTTAATGCACATAGGTGTAAGAATGAGCAAATTTGTAAAATATTTCCATTTGTAACAATTTCGCAGTTTCATTTGACCCGACGCACGAATAAAGTGATGAGGTCATTGGCAATGTTAATTTTACATATTGCGGAAGGATGTACAATGTGTATAGAAGTAGATCATAAGCAGGGCTTTCGAAAGTGCTCAGTTTTATCGTACACAGCTTACACAAGTCGTATTCAATATGCTGTTTTCACAACATTGTTATTTGAATTGTTCTCGGAATTCCTGGGAAGTGTAGTGACGCGAGTCCATGGAGTGACCCGGCCCACATCGCGCCAAATGTTTGTGTAGGGTCAATGCGATGTGCGCCGAACAGATAAGGTCCGTGTCGGCTGGAAGGATAGAATTCGGGGTAAGCCACCCAGATAAGATAACATCTGCTGGCAGGGCGAGACGTTCGTGAAGAACGGCGGAGTCAGCTCGCGGGGAGCTTGCTTCAGGTCTTCGTTCTTCGTCGCCATGGTTAACTTGCGGAAGATCGGGCTTCATCTCGGCGAACTGCGTCCAGGTAACAATCCCGTGATATTCCTAAGTAACTAATGCGTTTTGAGAGGTGCGTATTGTCCCTTAAGGGCGCTGCATACCGACTGGCAGCTGCGACATTTGAATAGGAAATCCCATATTAAGAAAATTTCGCCTCAGTCCGTTAATTATAATGATAGGCGTTTCAAACAAAATGTATTTTTCACGAATTTTTCAGGAGAAGGTCTTTACAAGGGTATATATTCAACATAGATAGACAGTATGTACTTTTTTTTTGTAAAACATAAATTCAAAAAAATTTCTAGCAAACAGACTATGTATGTTATGAAAACATCTCCGCTGTAGGGAACTTCTTTAAAAAAAATTCGTGAAGAATACATTTTGTTTAACGGGATTTGCTGTTTAAACTTCGTAGCCGGCAGCCGCTAGGCAGCGCCCTTAAGGCGGTCGCCTAGTGACGGGTATGTTAGTGTGAGAGAGGCAACATTCAATGAAGCGCTACGGTCGACGCCGACCTGCGTATGCAAAGCGGTGTCGCCTCTATGTGCAAGGCGCTTAACTAGCGTGTAGTTCTTCATGTCAACGTGACTTCAAGCACAAACTCTGTAATGTTACTGGACGCGACTCTGTAGCGAAGTCCAGTGCACGCCTCTAACGTAGTTTCATAGCATGCATCCGGTTTGTATATTATAACATATAGACTACATGTGATCTGTAATCTATACATATATGTGCATATATATAACACAGCCGGAGCCATGCTCTTATTTGTTAACGGGGCGCTCTTAGCCATTCGGCCATTCCGCACCCCGGCCTCCCAGTAGGCGGGGAAGAGGGATCACGCCCTCTCAACGCAGACATGACCAGTGATCACCGAAATTGACCAAACCCGTAGCTCCGACCTGTTCATCAGGCCGCACCGAGCGTAGCCCCCATCTGATTTACCAGATCGCACCGAGCATGTCCTACCACAAGGCCTGAGATCCTAGCACTCAGTTTACCAAGCGTGTGGTCTGGCCGGAGCACTACTGTAATATATACAGCGATTCGTGCTCGTCAGAGCTCCTCCCGTGCCTAATCCACATTGGTATAACGGGAGAAATCATTCAGAGCTTATCATCGAAGAGCGCACCTCAGAACTAGGACTTCTTCAGACATTGACTTTTGCCACATACAGACTTACATTATCACACCAGGCTTAGTGATGTGTGTGCGCTCTTCCAGACCTCATTCCAGAACCATGACATGCTGAGCTTGAACAGAGCACCTGAAAAAAAGTCAATTTTAACTATGATGGGTGGCATGAAAGCAATGTTCCTAATATACGTGATGTCTTGAAAGAGCCATACTGCCATCGTCTGGAACGTACTTTCTTTTCGTCGGTGAACCTATTTATTAAAAGCACGTTTAATAATTCCGTCAAAAAAAATTATTTTTTTCAAACACGTAGCGACGCAGTTCAAGTGCCAGATAAGCGACAGCCAAGTCACAGATAAATATACTATTTTAGGGTTTGCAACAAACATACATTTTTGTCCGCAACTGTACAAGTATCAGTTTAACTCTTTGCCATATGTAAGGACCAGTAGGAACTTTTTTTTTTGTGTTTGATGTTACTGGCAACAGTAACAGTAACAGTAACAGATGAGAAAGGCATTGTGACAATTTACTGTTAACCAGCTTCAAGAGACTGAAGTCAGAGATGATTACAGAAGATTTATAGAACTTTCACATTATCTTCTTGGGAGGCATTCCTGCACGAGGAGTATGCTTCACATATTCTGGCGCTCATCATGCTAGATGAATGGCAAAGGCATTGTATTCTTTCAAAATTTGGATGCTTTGTGGTCAATTTAAACTCACTAAAGTGGAACAAACAGTCTTAACAACGAATGATATCTCCCACCACACGAGAGACTTAATGTTGTTTGACATTGTTTCTTGTTGTGTACAGTGTAGTTCATTTATTAAACTGACTGCACAGCGTCCCATTACAAGATGATTGACTGGGAGTTACCGCCACTCACAGGGCTTATTCCTGAGGTCAACTGAAGCAAAATATGCCATATAAAAGTATAGGTCTTATTCCCAATATTTACAGCGTAATTCGACAAAAAAAACTTTGAAAGGTGAAGAAAAAACGAATAACTCCATCAAAAGAAAATAAAATGATTATCAGACTTTATTGTTTAGAGTCGAGCATCGAACACCTTATTGGCGTATTGGTCAGCGGTAAATGAACGCGGCACTGTAAAACAATTATTGCATCTCACAGCCAAAGGGAACAACCACAATACATGAGCAGGGATGCACCATGTTGTTATAGTGTGATCAGGCCTTAGGTGAACGGCTTGCCTGATCACACCTTCAAACATTAAACCTGGAAACGAGCGGGATTGCAACGCCACCATTTGGTCGTCGATCCTTGCGAAAGAAGACAGTTGCAGAAATCCCCTCCACCGGTCACTGAGCGGGGCCGCAGAACCACGCGTTTGATATAGGCCGGCGTAACAACCGGAACTTGGTGTTTCGTCTTTAGTCCTTTGGGCGACCGGACCAGCGAAGCAGACCAGGAAGATGGGTGTGTCCGGCCGGCGTTAACCGTCTCGCAGAATCAGCCTCCACCTGCAACAAGGTGATGACTTTCCAGTTAGGTTTAATTAAAATGGCGTGAATCATAATGTAGTTAAATAATCATCTTGGTATTCAATTTAAAGCTCCCCCGATCAATAGTCATTTAAATAGCAACTGTAAAATCTAAATATTAATAAACCTCATCAGATACTGTTGTGCTCTACCGAATAATGAGTCATTATTGAGCTACGCCCCCAGCAACTTTCGCGTACGAATTGGCTGAAAAGCTAGTTCGTAACAACGTGCTGTTCACAGCAATAGTCAAAGGTGCAGCGACATGTCACGTGATAAGACTTGTGAGTGGCCGTAATTCCTCGTGAATCATCCAGTATAGGACACGACGACTGAATGTGTTAAGGGAAGTCGTTAGTAAAACGTCGTGAACGCCCGAAGGTCACGTCTGGTCATAAGGAACAACTGCGACGGTCTTCCACATGCGATGTGCATTCTCGGCAAGCTGAATTCCTCACCAATTAGAGATAAAACAGTCGGTTATTATTACAGGCTACACAAACGATGCAAGCCAGTGTAATATAAACTACATTATTCCACGTGTTATTTTTCTCCCTTTATTTAAAGAACTTGCAACAGGAATGCACTAAAAGAGTTATTTTTAACAATTTTCAGTATTTTTTTTAAAATATATTTAAAATGATGATATTAAAAAGTAGCTGTTGACACTTTTTTTTTCTTTCTTTTCTGAGATAAAATTGTATTGTCATACGATTTATTTACCATACATGTACAAACACTGATTTCCGAGACAATATTTTACCAGGCAGTCCCCTTAAGAGTAAATGGGCTCAATTTATTTTTCGTGTTCGAGGGACAGCGATACGGGTGAAAATAACACGCGTATCCAGCACCCCATCTCCCCTACGCGCAAGGCGCTGAACCGACGTGCAGAGCTTCCGTCGCTACGCTCTCCTGTGCAAGTTGGATCTGTAACCGCGGGGTTTTGTCACACGCGATGGAAGCACGTGAGTTAAACTACGGCTGTGCGGTCTTGCTGTTATCCTGCCTCGTCAGCAAGATGCGCAGACAAGCTGTAGAGATGCGATTGTCTTGTTTACAATTCTCGCTATTTTTTTCTTTTGGGATAATCTTACTATCGTAAAAGCGAAAATGTACGGGCTTAGATAGTTGGTTATTATTTTTACACTTACACCCAGTTCATTTATTTGCCGAGCCCTAAAGTCGCAGGGTGGCCGAGGTACGCCAATCACATGCCTCGTCGCCTCTGTGCGCAAGAGTATTTAAAACTGAAACTTTCCTCTTGAGATTCTCAGCTTTGGTTTTATTATTTTATGGTGCAATAATAAAGAGATATACAGGATGATTCTAAAATCATGGGACACACATTGAGGGGTGGTAGAGCTCACTAAAAAAACAATTATTGTATAGGAATATATGGGCGGAAGTGACGCGTTGAGGCACACAAAAAATTACACATTAAATGCAACACATTGTTTATTTACAACGTCACCGCTAAATGCCTTTTTACAGCAATGTTTATAATAATTGCTCAAAATTGCTACCACCGACAGTAATGCAAGCTTGGTAGCGTCGGTGGAGTGATTGGCGAACAGATTCAAATACGCCGGGTATTTCACGCACGCCACCATTGTCAGCCAATCACGCCATATGTAGAGGTCGCCAAGCATGCGTGACTGTTGGTGGATGCATTTCCAGCAACTGTTTTAACATTTTCTGTACGGAATCACTCGTTAAGTATGCTGCTAATGAACATTTTATGTTTCCGTTAATGTGTTATGTTTTTAACGCGTCACTCCCGCCCATATATTCCTATACAATAATTGTTTGTTTTAGTGAGCTCTACCACCCCTCAATGCTTGTCCCATTATTTTATAATCATCGTGTATATGTACTGCACTTCCCACTTAAACGTTAAATATCCCGCACATGTGCTTCGTACTTACAAATGGTCGTGGAAACGCCCGTTTCAACCATTTTTGCCTTCAAAAAATTAACATTGTAAACATAAATAAAAAACTGAAGCTTGCCGTCTGATGTCGAATGATTTTTAAATGGATGTATTTTACGTAGTTGGGACGAGGTTTCACCCCCCTCCCCCCTGAAGCTTTTCTCAGCATCCGGCGGTGTAGCCAGGTGGGGTCCTTAAGTCTGCCGCCTCGCGAGGAGTGTGTTTGTGTGGGCGAGGCAAAAATCGACGAAGCGCTAAGGACGACGTCGACCGGCGCATGCAAAGCGATGTCGCCCCTACGCGCAAGGTTGTGAACTCGCGTGAAATGTTCCCGTCGTACCACCGGAACAATGGCACTTTGAACGGTGGCCCTATCGTTTTATTGGCAGAGACCTGAAAAATTCGCGGATTCATTTCGGGACAAGCTAGAATTCGAAACACGTGTGTTAATAAAACTTCAGCCGTTGGTCCACACGGTGTTTGACACCTCCTGAAGAAGGCTGGCCCAATCGTCGCCTTCCACTGTGACGGCAGCAGACAACCAACGTGCAGTTGATATCGGCGTATTTGTACATAAGACTGGATGGAGAGTCTAGCCTGCAGGCCATTGAACTCACGAATTTTTCTGGTCTCTTTTTATTGGACACGACACTGTACACCTCTATCGTAGTTTCGCATGAATCGGGTTCGTTTATTCGAGAAACAGAAGTTAGAAACAGCTTTTTTTCAGCCATGTTGGAGGGCTGGTTCTGGTGAGGTGAAGTTACTGCAATGCAGTCATGCACTTTGAGTTTATCTAATAACCAGCTACACCAGATTATTACTTATTATAGTTTCAGCTTCAGTATAAAGAGGTTGTAAGTTCTGGTACTGAGAAACGCGGCATTCACGCATCGTAGACGGTGGGTAGCGACGGCGATTGTTCACTCGTGGACCTGCGAAGGAACTCAGTTCGGTTCAAGTTTGCCTCGCGCAAAGAATGGAAGTATTCCGATTACCGAGCGAACAGTTACTCCAACGGAGTTCTCGTGCTCCTAACACGTTGTCAAACAGACGAGCTGCTAACTTGCCGCCACGCCATCTCCAGTTCACGTACCGTACGACAAATATAGGCTGTTCACGGTCAACTGAGAGCCCTGCCTAAGAACTACTTGTACACACACTGTGTATTCTTCCACCGCATGTAATATTACAATTGTAACGGGTCTGATGACATTGTTCAAACGTCGTATATGTGGAACCGAGAAATAATTAGGAAAGTAGATATATTAAAAATTCGTTTATTCTTGATCTTTTAGGGGCCGTGGTGGCTAAGCGGTTAGCCGGCTCGCCTCACACCAAGGCGAACAGGGTTCAATGCCCGGCCGGGTCACACCCGAATTTTCGCGTTTGGGAATCGTGCCGGACGATGCCTCGTGTTAACCGTTTGCGCACGAATCACGAAGGTTCAGTGCCGGAGTTACTTAGTCCTGAGTGGCTTGCCAAAGATGGACACGGCTCCAGCAGCCAATGGAGGCATAACAACAGCTGAGGTGTGTATATAGTATTGAGGTCTACTGTTTGATCCGATTTTTACGCGAAAAGTCACTGGCCCTACTAATAAGCTGTGGTCTAACTGCAACTACAACAGACATTTTTTTCCAATTGTTAGTTATGAAAATGGTTATTTCGGTTGTAGCACGAGCTTCAAGGTGAGATGCTGTTCTGAAAACCTGAGTTTCCAACTCACAGATGAGGAGGTCCCCCATGTGGTATTTGAAATCCCCCCCAAATGAGCTATAAGTAGAGACCTGAAAAATTCGCGAGTTCAATGACCTGTAGGCTATACTCCATTGTCGTATGTAAAGTCATGCAAATATCACTGTTCACTGGCTGCTTTTTGTATTAGCGGAATACGGTGATTCGATCTGCATTTTACTGTGCATTTATTATTGGCTCAGAGTTGACTAGGAGGTGTAAACTAACGGGTGGACCAATAGCATCAGCAATACAAACGTACGAGGTTTCGAATTCTAGCTTGTCCCGAAATAAAAACGCAGAATTTTTCAGGTCTCTAGCCATAAGTCTCCAAAATTTATAAATGTAAAAAATATATATATAAAACAAATATATTTTAATTTTATATAGTGAAATTAATAATGTTTATGCTAGTTAGACTACCTACTTAATGTAAGCATATTTTCATTCCTGAATCAGTTGTTCTGTGGAACACAAATGTGACCAGACGAAGAAATGTATGATTTCAAACCCACAAGTGCCGGTACATCGGCCCCAGGTTCTGTGGATCCTCGTTATTCTATAGTTGGCAAAGTATCCAGTTATTCTTCTGCAACGAATGCTGCTTCTGAAGCGTTTCACCATAATGCTGGAGTTTATATGATGCCATTTTTTCCAGATTTCGCCAGTACGTAGAGTCGATCTCAGCGTACTCGAGAGTTGACGGTTAACGCCCGCCACCATATTCGTGGCGTGTACGCCGGTAGTAAACGGTATGGCGTAAATACTGTGTTGCAAAGCCGTGTTAACAGTTTTCTTATCAAGTTTCCTCCAGTTTTCACGCGAGCACGTCTTTGAAATCAGACCGCCACACGGGGCAGGTACCAGGGCAGAAACGGCGATGTAACGTCTGCCGGGCGGTCCACCCCGACACCATAACTTCCCGACCAATAACGCGATCGGCGTGAATTTGGTCTCGTCGGATCGGGTTTACTACTACAATTCGAGCTTCAGCTCGAGTTGATGCCACGAGGAGCGGGTGAGGGGCCACGGCGACTGTTGGCAAATCCGAGCGAGGGGCGAAAACTTCCTGTCAGAACACCTCGGTGACTCCGACGTGCCAGAACGCAAGATCTCGTCTGGATCTGGCTACTTATGACGCAAAAGTCAAGTATCCACTTTGTTACTATAATTTAATTTCCATGTCCCGAAGAAAACATCGCTCACTATCGACGACGCATTCACGTGAAACCCACGACCGTCTCCGTGACACAGTCCTTCTCAGTTTTCCCCTTAATTTCCCGGTAAATCACACGTGGAATTCAAACGCACTGCCGTTTATGCGAACCGACAGTATCAAGCACTTCATGACACGCACTTTAATTTACTGTTTTAGGTGTTGCAAACAAACCATTTTACGATCCAAACAAACCATTTTACGATCCAAACAAACCATTTTATGATGCAAATAAACCATTGTATGATGTAAGAAACCATTTTATGATGCAAACAAACCGTTTTATGATGCAAACAAACCATATTTATGATGCGAACAAACAATTTTATGGTGCAAACAAACCATTTTATGATGCAAACAAACTATTTTATGATGCAAACAAACCATTTTATGATGCAAACAAACCATTTTATGTTGCAAACAAACCAATTTTTATGATGCAAACAAACCATTTTACCATCCAAACAAACCATTTTATCATGCAAACAAACCCTTTTATGATGCAAACAAACCATTTTATGTTGCAAACAAACTATTTTATGATGCAAACAAACCATTTTATGATGCAAACAAACCATTTTATGTTGCAAACAAACTATTTTATCATGCAAACAAACCCTTTTATGATGCAAACAAACCATTTTATGATGCAAACAAACCATTTTATGTTGCAAACAAACCATTTTATCATGCAAACAAACCCTTTTATGATGCAAACAAACCCTTTTATGTTGCAAACAAACTATTTTATCATGCAAACAAACCATTTTATGATGCGTGGTCTCTTGAAGTCGACACGGCGCTTGTTTCATTGTCTCAGTCAATGAGTTGTAGGCTCCATGCTCGGCAACAGCTCTACGAACCAAATTGTTACCTAAATCAGTCATTTATCCACAGGTGAGGATCGTTGGTCGTCGAGCTTCGCAGTGCGCACTACGGACCAGTAATCGCCTGCACGTGCGTAATGCACATGATTGTGCACGCTGGGTATGAATGGGTCGAGCAGTCACATGTCAGAGCGTTCACATGTGTGTGTGCGGAACAGAATTTAAATGCCCGGAAAATACGTTCGTGAGGGAAAAAAATGAGACAGCTAATCCGTGTTTACGTCGTTCAGCGAGTTTTCTCTTGTTGATTTTGGTGAAAGGGAGGTGCGTTCTGTTTGTGCGTGTTAGCTCCTGGTCAAAACCCGGCATTGGTCAAGTTGTATGTGTGTGGGGTGCCAACGGAAATGAGTCAACGCACGTCATTTTTGCATAATTAATGGCAGGCAATCAGTTTAAAACCCACACTGACGAGGTCTGTACATGTCGTCACGAGTAACCTTCACTACACTCGTACCAACGGTTTTCCATAGTTTCAAATCCATGGCTGCTGCCTTGGCCAACTAAATAACTTACGTAGCTCCACTATGGATATCTGATAAAAACTAGCGTATTTTATACATTAAGCGTAACAATTTTACTAGCGCTTAACAAATTTAAAGAAAAACTCCGTTGATGTTTATAAACCTTATATCAAATTCACAAAAAAATATATAAAATGTTTTGAAAACCTAAACTTTCTTTATTAGCGGCCGGGCGTAGCGATCGTTCGATATTGAGCTTGAAACTCTGTACGTAGACTGACCAACATCAAAAGTGAAATTTCTCCAGTGACACGCAGGTTCTCCAACATAAAAAAATTTAATCTACCCGAAGGCCTTCGCATAATCCACACAAACACGTTATGCTGAATAGAAAATCATGTGTCTTGACAGCCAGCGAATTTTTTTTTTTAACTTCACTTTATGAGTTGCATTGTGTATCAGTCCTAAGGTACGGCTTGGCGAAATTTCATCGCGAAGTCAAAATGTCACGTGTCAATAGCTATTGAGTGCAAAAAAAAAATGTTTTATGCAAGAAACCATTCGTGGCACTCCACGTGGTCACTATTGACGGATTCGTTTAAAACCACCTTTAAAAACAATTTTAAAAAGTGCTATGTTTATATAATTATTTCAATCGTTACACTTAAAATAATTACACTTAATAAAATTGTTGACTACCTTCTGGACACTAGCACATTTTTAATGGGTTTGTAACTTCTGATTTTGCAGTTCTATAATCTCTATGCTAATTTTTATAGGTTAAAACTATTGGGTCGAGATATCTCGCCGATTGCCACTCTTAAAACCGTTATCTTTGGAGTCGTGCTTTTTGTTACCTGTTGAGAAAGTAGAAGTTGCAGCACCTTCCGCATTTATCGGTTTAAAATAATATCCGCAGGAAATTAAAAAACCTGTGGATAAAACATGTCTCCGAGACGAATTGTCCCTCACATATTCTGATTGCCGCAAACACACAATATTGATTAATGTGCACGTTGCCACCTGCAAGGTATTGCAAAGCTTTGCTCTGGAAGTGAAACACGAAGTATGCCAGAACTGCGGGATTCAGGCCAGGTTGCAGGGTAGGCTAGTAACACGTTTACTTTTAAACAGGGTGTTCCCGTTTTTAGAAGATATTGACAATCTCGTGTCAGTTTCACTTTCGTCCAGTTTTTTTTTCTTTCTGAGCAAGTAATTAAGGCACTGCTGTGTAAGCTCAACAGCTGGTGAGGTACTTTCGGGATTTTATTTTTAAAAAAATACAAAACTGGAAGAAACAAACAGAGTCCAGTATGGAGGGGACAGGTTCCTCTTAAGGATCCCGCCTGCCTGAAACTTTTTTCCGCTTTTGAGGCCGAGAAGCGCGGGAGCAGTAAGGGCGTGGCTGCCACGCACATCAAGTGCGCCATCGCCACTAAGCGAAAGACTCAGAAACTAGCATGCAGTTTTCTCGTCCCCCTACTTGTGCCTAAGGGACTTTCAGCTGCGACCCTATTATTTCATTGGTGGAAAGTCTGTGCCCACTTAAAACATATGAATTTACAAGACCTGCCGCAGGGCTACTTTTTTGCCAAATTTACTGGGGATCTGTTGTTTGTCTCTGAAGATATTGCATACAAATTTTAATTTGTCATTTAATGAAATTATACAAAATGGCGGACAAAAGAGTATTTGCGTAAACACATTTGATTGTTGTGATATATATTGCCAGCATACAAAGTTAAACTAGAATTAATACCATGGTTCCGATGATTAGCATAATGAGCTAAAATTGTGACTCAACGGCACAATGCAGTGTCCTTGAGTCGCTTTGTATGTTTTTTAATTTGTATATTTCGGAATACAGTGCATTGAAAAAGCCGTTTTACTCGACCCGACGCATGAATAATGTTAACACACGATGTGCAGACAAGCGTATGTTAAGCAGGGCAAGTGCTGAGTTTGCCGCGAGCGACGTGTAACAGTGGCTGCGGGAGGCGTGGTGCGATGTCACCGCGCACCTCACTTCGCGCTGCTACAGCAGAACACATACACCCGGGGCAGATAAGCAGGCGTGTCTTCCGTCGCGCGGAGATACGCGGAGTCAGTCGTGCGTCGGCACTCGCCCGGTGCAGCTCACCAATCACCGGCGCCGACTTCTGCTCTCGCTCGCTCAGGTATGTCACCTTCCTTCCTCGCACCACGCTCCAGGGCTGGTCGGTTACTGTTTCCCACCGGGCCACTTGCAAATAATTGTATTACTTGACGACTCACTCATTAGTAGGGGCGGTGATATTTCGCGAAAAGATTTCGAGGCAAGATACAGTCCAAAGCAATGTAGGGTCGTCAAGCTTCTTTGACTGGCTAAAAAAATGTTCTGACCCGTGTTAACCGTTTCGGCACGAATCACGAAGGTTCGGTGTCGGAGTTACTTAGTCCTGAGTGGCTTGGTCAAAGACGGACACGGCACCAGCAGCCAATTGAGGTGTAACGACAGCTGAGGTGTGTATATAGTATTGAAGTCTACTGTGTGCTCGGATTTTTACGTGAAAAGTCACTGCCCCTACTTATTAGGTCCTGCAAAGTCGGTGGCTCGCTTACACTTAAGGTGTCCAGGCGTCCTGCTTTTCGCCGGGGCAGTTCCTTGTTTCGAAAGCATTACCATGCGGGATGCCGAATGAAGCCGTGAAATGTCCTTCTTTAACCAAGCTTCCTGCGAAAAGTCCTGCTTTTTACACACAAAAACACGGAATTTTTATATCGTTTGTTTACGCATTGAGTTTTTAGGAACTAATTTTGCACGATAACACTTTGCCGCGTGTCAATAGTTCAAATGAAAAAAAAACATAATTCAGGGAAATTTATAAATTCAAAACATTTCTGCTAATGTTTGTTGTACCATTAAATTGTAATAATAACTTTCGTTGGCACCCATTTACTGGGTCGTACTATTTGAAATTTCTCAATTGTATTAGCTTGTATTTACGGTACTGTATTGCCTGGAAGTCAACCACATTTCCTTTAATACAAATTGCATTTCTTATGACAAGTGTCCTGCTTCGTGTATTAAAAATCTGGTCACGCTAACTTATACTGTACACAGCTTATTTCTGTGAAGATGTATAGAATGAAAAAAAAAAACGTATAATTTTATTATGGGTTTTAAGCCAATAATGGTTACTCTCGACTTTTAATCAGGTGACTGTANGCTAACTTATACTGTACACAGCTTATTTCTGTGAAGATGTAATGAATGAAAAAAAAAAAACGTATAATTTTATTATGGGTTTTAAGCCAATAATGGTTACTCTCGACTTTTAATCAGGTGACTGTATTCAAAAGTGTGTATTTAAAAAATTTGTCGATTAACGAATGTGTCCGCGGGCGTGTCTGAAAAACCTGGCGGTCTGCATGTGGATCACGGGCCGCTGATGGGAAATGTCTCCTTCTCCTACGTGCGTACATTTTACGTCCAGTAAAGTCGGTAACGACGGAGGGAAAGTAGTTCCAGACCCTAACATAGAAATAGAAGAGTTAGGCAGGTAAACGTTCGGGAATACAGATGTGTAGGGGCAGTGATATTTCGCGAAAAGATTTCGAGACAAGATACAGTCCAAAGAACTGTAGGGTCGTCCAGCTTCTTTGATTGGCTAGAAAAATGTCCTGGCACGTGTTAACCGTTTGCGCAAGAATCACGGAGGTTCAGTGTCGGAGTTACTTAGTCCTGAGTGGCTTGGTCAAAGACGGACACGGCACCAGCAGCCAATGGAGGCGTAACAACAGTTGAGGTGTGTATATAGTATTGCAGTCTACTGTGTGCTCCGATTTTTACGCGAAAAGTCACTGACCCTGCTGATGTGACTTGATTTGCTTTCTTCTTTTTTTTATTTATGCAAGTGTAAAAATGAGCCAGTCTGTAAAGTATTAACTTTTGTAGTAATACTTAGATTTTACTTGTTCATCGCAGTAATAAAGTGATCAGGCCTATGGGAACGCTAATTTTATATGTGACTAGCTGTGCCCGCGGTTCCGCTTGCGTGGACTACAGAATTATTGTTTAAGTTTTTTATTTTAATAAAGTTGAATTGTACTTAGCGTTAATTCTTTAACAAATGATATTGTTCCATCTTTAACGGTTTAGACAGCGTATGTGCAAGAGAGCGCGCTGGCGGCAAACTTTTTTCCCTACTTGATTCACTATTATCGTCACTACTTATTCCTTGTGTTACTTTACGTAACAAAATATATACTTAAACCTGGCCAGAGAACACAGCTGTGAATTAAAAAAAAACAAATAAATCGGATAAGTGGTTCTCGAGTGATAAGCGCACTAACAAACAGACAGACAGAGAGACGGTGAGTTTTATAATATGTATAGATGTAACAATACACGATGTGTATATTAGGAGATGTTGAGGCGGTCGCTTTAGTGAGAGAAGGGTATATTTGTGCGAGCGAGGCAAACATTGGCGAAGCACTAGGGGCGAAGCTGGCCGGCGTATGCATAGCGATATCGCCTCTACGCGTAAGCCACTGAGCTGGCATGCATCGTGATCGTACAACATCGGGAATTTAAACAGTGACTAAATTTCATTGGACACAGCCCTGTAGAAAAGTCAAACGTATGTGTCTATCGCAGTGCCGCATGTATCCGGTTCGTACATTTTCAGACAAAGCAGTCTGAAAAAGCAGTTTTTACTATGTTAGACGGCAAGAAAGTAATGTTTCCAATGGGTGTGATGTCTTGAAAGTACCATTCTGTCATCGACTGGAATATACCTTATTTTCGTACGTAACACTATTGGGGGCGCGTTTATCCCTTTCGTGCCCATTGTAGACAATCGTCAACAAGTTGCAAAGGAAGCTTATGTTTGACCGGTGCTGTACTCTGCTCAGTGTACGATGACCTCTGTGGGCAAGCGGTCCGTAAGCCGTGCTGCTGCTCTACGCTATGATTGGTTCATATCACTGATTACCAAGCACGAAGACTACAGCTTATTGGTTGTGACAATGAAACAAGTTCTTTGGCAGCTTAAGTACAGCACGCATATAAAAAACTTCTAATCTGCAATACCAAAAATTATAAATTAATGGGGGAATGAAAGGGTTGATAGTATCGTCAAATAAAGGTTTTTTCTAACGCGCTGTAACGCACATCAAGTGCTAGGTACGCGACCTTAAACCGCCTACAAGGCTTGTTCCCCTTAGACTGGGAAGAACAATGTTAACAGCTTGGTATATAAGTAGTAATTATCGCCACTAGGTAGCACTGGTGTTGCATGTGTACCGGATTTTTCCTGTTTGTGTGTAAACAAACGCTTGGAGGTTCGCACCTCCATGAACAAATGAGATAATTGCAGTTTCATAAAATAAATGTAATTGTGTGAAATATTCCCCTTTGTATTGTGTTAGAAACTACGTAAAGAATTAACTTGCTTTTCGCACTAACTTATATGTGGAAATATATCGAAGTATGTCCACATGTTGTTTAATATTCTGTCGTACAACTTTATTGTGTGCGAAACAATGGATCACGCAATTAATTTATTTAAGTGTGATAACATAATCGAAAGAGTATGCTGTTTAGAATGGACGAAACCGGGCATAAGATGGCGCGCATAACTAGTTTGTCCCATTCGATAAAGATATTCTTTATTTCGACTTAAACAAAGTATAAAAGTTTTTGGCTATTATAAGCGCGTTTGCCAAAAGTCAAAGCCAAAATACACAATTGTACTTTTACGGTTTACGCTTGCAAGCACCATTGGAGAACGTGAACAAAATTTGTGAAATGAAATTAACACTCGATGTTTTGTCACGGGCAAGTATACATCACAATTCACACCAGATATAAACGTTACCACGCAAGTAAACAGAACTTCATTTACCGCCATCTTGAAAGTGACTTCTTTGGAACAGTGGCGCCCCCCTGCGCGGCTGAAGTTTCCTTACGCCTAACTCTAGGAGTAAGTAACCTCGCTTTGTTCCCGACCTGAACATAATCAACCTTAATCATACTCTTAAAAACTTTCGTACATTCGCGGAAATTGTCACGGAAACGCACAGTAAATGTACGGAAACTCTATACGTGAATAACAACGAAGCTGATCATCGTAAATAAAAAATACGGGACGTCTACCGTACAGGAAATTATCGTTCCTGTGGCGGTTGGGATATCCGTGCCACATGGACATATTCCTTCAAAACATCACAAAGTGACGTCAGCCACCTGTATCAGTTACCAACACTAGAACGTTACTAAAAACTTTTAAAGAATAGTTTATATGTACATCTTATTAACAGAGGACGGTCGCAAGTAGGAGCTATGGACTGCAAAACTTTCGATTCGTGCTCAAATCTGGCTCCGAACACAGAGGGATTTATATTTTTGCTGCTAAGGGGCTGCACGGATTTCGCTACATTCCCCTTTCCAATCCCCTCACACATCTACAGCGCTG
>NQII01003008.1:78170-91369 GCA_002778355.1 Clitarchus hookeri
TTTTATCGCCCGGTGCATCAGTGGAGTACACTGTGGGTTTACTGCCAGGCCAGTGCAATTTACTAGGAATAGGTATAAATCACAGTTTAATCGGCGAATACCAGCAACTAAAACGACTCGTAGGATTGTACTGATTCAAGTGGAGCACAGATCTGCAGTCAAATTCACTGATTTAGACCCCAATTTTAACTGTTTCGATTTTAGAGTGTTCATTTTGTCAACATCAATCATTTAAACTATTATTTTTTTCGAAAAGTATTACTTCTCCTAACTTCACCACTTCACTGATTTTGCCACCCGTCTGATTTTTCTGGTCCTCAGATGTTCAGCAGTGCCATGTTTGAAAACCGAATAGTCCCTTCTCTACTGTTCGTATAGCAGTCGCATCATAAACGGGTTTTGAAATGAAACGCAGTAGTTTGTCGTCAGAAACGTATTTTCTGTTCCCAGATTGTCACTTGGCATTTTCCTCCTCAGCTCTGTGTTAGTACAAACTAAATGTTGTCCATGGCTGAGCATCTGATTGGCAGAAGATCTGTGTCATCCGTAGAGTGAGTTCGTAGAAGAGCGCGCGTGCCAGCTGCGCAGTAAACATCTCCATGTACCAACCTTCTCACTGATTTCATCCCTACAGAGCTGTACAGATCACGTGGTTCCCACTAAGGCTAGCACGCTGTTTACTAAAACAAGTTCTTTGATACTCTAGTGCACTACTTTTCACTAAGCTGTGACACAAAAAACTACATAATCAAGTTATGCTAATAGTATTTTTTTTTTTGTAAAAGCGCGTCTTTGAGGGTAAAACTAAATGTAAACAAACATCACACCATTGTTGAAACACGTGACTTTGGTAGTTGATTTGGCAGTCCTTGAGCCACGTGGAGACGAAATTCGGTGTGCTTGATCGTGCAATGTGTGAATCAAATTTTGGGTTCGAGGGCTGTAGGGGGAAGGGGGAGGGGTGTGTGCTAAGGTATACCACCACCCTCTCATAAGATATTTTCCCTGGCTCATGTAATAAAACGNTTGGGTTCGAGGGCAGTAGGGGGAAGGGGGAGGGGTGTGTGCTAAGGTATACCACCACCCTCTCATAAGATATTTTCCCTGGCTCATGTAATAAAACGTTATTGCTCTTCCAGGCAACGTGATTTCCTTCCCTGAAGAGTAATTAGGTATGCATTATAGATGAGGCGAACCGTTTCCACGTACAAATGTTACCAACGAAGCTTGACGTGTACTTCAGATGGAAAGTACTGACTGGAAAACACACAAGAACACAGACGTTTAAGATGCACTGGCTGTCGAAACCTAGTTTCTCGGCGTAGCGCAAGAATTCGTGTCGTCCTTGTTGCGTTTAATTTCTCGCCAGGCTCAGATTGGAAACACAGAAAACTGCTGCTTGTAGTGCATATTTCCGCCGCTAGATGTCAGTCCCTCTGCTGCAAAACGAGCTCACTAAAACAACTTCCCCTCTCATCAAAAAGTTTAATTCGCACCCTGAGTAAGTCTGGAGTATCTTAACTCACAGCTCAAAAGCTAGAGCACAGAGCAGCTAGGCTCGCAGATACGAAATGGTGGCACGGCGTCTTTTGTCTCAGAGTATTCAACAATTGCCAGCCAAAATGCCCATCGCTATACATCGAATGATGTGCTGCAACGTCTCGTCAACGGTATTCTGATCAAGTATTAATGTTCATCTCTAAGCTCAGTTCAGTCGTTTTTCGCGATTTGGAAGACAGCTAGTAAAATTTACATTCGCTGTATGTTATGGAGTTGGGACCAGCAAGATGGCGACCGAGTGCGCATTAACTCATTTCATCAAGTCCCTTATTTCTTCTCCGTGGTCGTAGGTCGGTAAACATATTGTAAAGCGAACCCGCGATTTACACCTCGTCATGAGATCACAACAGCTGCCAATGGATTGTCGAAGGCAAACGTGATCTTGTGGAAAGTCTTATCTGTCGTGTTCAACGTGAAACCAAGTTGTCTTCGCTCGGCGAGCCCCGGAACATGGAAACTCCCGTTATGCTAGCGACCATCAGTTTTTATCATCAACATAACATTTTGCGCTTAAGTAGGAGACTCGGGATAAAATGAAGCATACAAAGTTCCAGAACTGTGTTGTCAAACGTTTTTTATAATCCACAACTAGTATTTTGTGCTATTGTTACCCCAGCGTAGACATGTTGCCCCTTTCGTCCAATAATTTTCATTTCGGAATAATGTTTGTCCAAATATGCATATATCCAGATTGCATTTTACAACTTGTTATAAATTAAGTCTCGGGGTCACCTTAATGCGGTACTTGTGAAACGGTAAGAACATTATGTTGTACACTGAAGAGCCAAAACAACTGGTACACCTGCCTAATATTGTGTAAGGCCGCAAGACGACGTGGCATGGACTCGACTAATGTCTGAAAGTATGCAGGAGGCAATTAACACCATGAATTGTGTAGGGCAGTTCACAAATCCAATCTGCGCCAATTTGAGAAAGGTTTGCACGTCTGTCGCGTTTAATGATTCTCGTCAGTCGTTGTTTGTCCCGTTCGTTCGCGATCTTTTTTCCGGCCGCAGCGATGTCGAAGATGTGATGTTTTACCGGATTCCAAGATATTCACGGTACACTCGTGAAATGGTCTAACGCGAACATCCAAATGTTATCGCTACCTCGGAGATGCTACGTCCCATCTCTCGTGCGCCGACTATAACACCACGTTNACTACCTCGGAGATGCTGTGTCCCATCTCTCGTGCGCCGACTACAACACCACGATCAAACTCTCTTAAATCTTGATAACCTGCCATTTTAGCAGCAGTAACCGATCTAGCTGCCGACTGCATAGCGTTAATCTGATTGGTTCCAATACCTCTGTTATATGCATACGCACGCGTATACCATTTTTTTTTGGCTCTTCAGTGTAAGTAATGTTGACATTACATTAGAGGTAGTCTCTTATAATCATGTTATTCTTCTCTGCAGCAAGGCCAGTAAATAATTAAAATTATGTAGTAACGTTGCGTGACCAGCTCTTCTTAAAAACGTAAAATACGGCGGAGAACATATTTTCGATCTTCTTGTCGAGAGTTGATTTCTTTTCCGATATTCTTGTTGTCGTGTGACATTTAGAAGGTTATTTGATGTAATTTTGTTGCAAGTTTCAATTGGAGCGACGTGACAAATATTTAATATCACATTTCAATAGTGTCATAACTGCACTAAGTTTTTGAAATTGGGCAAAAAAATGCTTCATAACGAAGGCGTTATGACATGCTCATAAATTATTGGTGGAGCAGCAGGACTGAAAGAATGTTATCGTGATTGTAACGTGAATTATTATAACTTAACGTTTCCGTGCGATTTACAGGCGAATCTGTGCCTGAAGGTCTTGAAATGAGAGACGCGAATCGCTTATGCGACGACGTCGGTGAAAATATTATCTTCGCAAAGGACCGGATGCGTTGCCAAGCAATTGGCCAGTGTCACAGGACTTCCAAACCGAATATATATTCAAATGTCCAAAAGTGTTTTACATTTACAGTATTTGTAATTTTTTATATTTTGGTAATATAATATGAAACCGTAGTTTGATACGCGCAAAAACGAGAATATTAATTTTCAAACAAAAATTAACAAAAATTTAAGAATTTAATTATATGTGTGTCTGTGACAAACACCTCTAACAACAGAATATAGGAAGTATGGTTGATTATAGTTTCAAATAATTTTGAGAAGTTACGCGAATAGTCGAATTAAATCTATCTGGCTGATCCGTATGGTTTACTTGTAGTTTCATTTCAGGCTTAACGACAGTCAGAAATTACGGAACCTCCCTATGTTCTGATTTTTAAAAACTGTGGAATGTTTCAATGAATATATTAAGGGACAGAAATTAATGTCGACAGTTTGTTGCCAATCCATAAATGTGGTTTTTGTAACATAAACGTGGTCTTTGAAAAGTGTCGAAGTCAGCAAAATTCGCTGTAAGTAGTCCTGTGTTTACGATATTAATTCTTCCGTAAAATAGTGTTTTAATTTACGGGGACAATGCTGCACTTTATCTGTATAGATTGCTGTGTTAACAGCCTGCAGTCAGCGCCTGACATGCCGGGGAAACAGAACGCACGCGAGGCTTCTTAATNTGCAGTCAGCGCCTGACATGCCGGGGAAACAGAACGCACGCGAGGCTTCTTAATGGCATTTTCCATCTCCGTTGCGACGCCTCCTTATTGCTAGACATGACCTTGAGGTGTTCAATATTTTGCTTACTAGGGATTCACCTTAANTCCGTTGCGACGCCTCCTTATTGCTAGACATGACCTTGAGGTGTTCAATATTTTGCTTACTAGGGATTCACCTTAAACCTTAACTGCAGGCAAGTTAAGTTACGGATTTAAAAGAAAATGATTAATGACATCCGTATCAGTCAGAAACACTTAAGACCCCCGTCTACCTGGAACTTTTCCTTGCGTTTAGGCCGAGAACCGTGGGAGCGATAAGGGCGACACTGCCACGCGCATCAAGTACGCCATCGCCGCTAAGCGCAAGGCTCTGAACTGGCGTGCAGTGTTCTCGTCGTGCTGCGTGTACCTATGGGACTTTCAGCGGTGACCATATTATTTTATTAGTGGGAAGTCTTTAGGAAGGTTCAGTGCAGGCCCCTATAGTAGTTTTGTATGTATCTGATGCGTGCATTTTGAGCTACAGCGCCTTGGAAAGGCCGTTTTTAGCGGTTTTGGAGTACTCTGAATTGATGTTTCTAACGTACGTGATATTTTGAAAGTACTTAACAGCTCTCGTCTGAAGTGTGTGTTCTTTTCGTAGATCAGCACGTTGGACGCACGCTTAATAGTTTCGTTGAAAAACGTGTATTTGGAACACTCTGCAACGCAGTTCAAGCGCCAGGTAGACGGGCGCCTTAACTTTTTTTCTTGCGCCAAACGAACGTTTCAACGTGTAACTCGCACGAAGAGAATTTCTCGTGTGTCTAGATTAAAGTTTACTAGCCGAACTGTATGTGCGACCTTAATTGATTAACTGTAAGGTTCACAACGTGCATTGTAGTCGGTGTTATCGGTGCCGTGTATAACATCTGGTGGTATGGCCTTTGTGTTCGTAAACCTTTTAATTGCTCCTAATTCTGGCGTATAGATCTGAACCGCTGTTATCAATACAGCAGTGGATGTATTTTACTTTCATAAAATGCGTTATGATTTTTTTTCGTTTTGCTGTTTCAGGGCCAACGTTCCTTGTAGATTCCCGGCACTATTCACGCCACGAATCAGAAAAAAATTACTCTTGTCACGACTGACGGAAGCTTCACTTGTAGTAACTGCAAAGTTAACATGTCTCGCCGTAGAAACAACACTATCTGCAGTTAACCTTAACCACCTCGCTGTCTACGATACCTTTCCAACTCCCTGACGCGGCAGTTGCATAGACTGCCGTCGGCAGTTGTACCAACAGAAGCTAAATGCGTCGACGTTAGCCAGGTGATCATCTCTACACGGTTGGTACCGCAAGCGTGGTTGTCAAGATCTGCGCAACACGCAGTTGAAGAATTATGCGCCAAAGGATATTTGACGCGAGTATAAAGGGACGCGTACCGCAGTTATGCGGTGTTTTTCTCGGCGCTGTTGTAACTTGGAGCTGAGCTCGCCAAACGAATTTCAGAGAGCTCGCGTTTTCCCTGTTGTAATCGACGTGCCAACTTACGCCAGGGAAATTGATCTCTTCAGCTCTGCAAAAGCAGTGCGCGAATCAGTTGTTTGGAGTGGGGGGCGGGCTGATGACAATCCCCTCTCTCGTAAAATGGCAAATGTTATCCCTGCCTCATGTAAGAAAAATTATATTTTCCTACCAGAGGAAANTCTCATCCCCGCGAAGAGTAGTAATGCATAATGATAATATTAAATAATAGGTTTTCTTTATTTGTTTGTCTGTCCTGGATAAGTCTGCGCGGTTATCACAATTTGTACAGATTAAAATATATCGATAAAAATAACTTATATCTTTAGATTTGTATTAGTTTAAAATACTTTGACCTAATATACTCCCAGTTTTACTACTTTGAATATCACGTATAGGTTGTTCGCGGTAAAATGAGCTCTTTTGAAAGACCTGCTTAAGATCTACTTGTAGGTATGCACGTTGTGTATTCTTCCGCCTTGTGTAAAGTTAACATTGCCACGGGCCTCGTCACTTTATTCATGCGTCGCTCAAGTGAAACTGTGAAATTATTAAAAAAAACTAATTATTTACAAATCTGCTTATTTTTACACTTCGATGCATTAAATAACGGAAAGCGAAAGGAACAGTTCAAGTTATCACAAATGGCTACGTAACACTTTTTATTCGACATTAAGATAGGGAACTACTTTCCAAGCATCGTTACCAAATTTACTGGGCGCATCTCACTCTGTGCGCCCGTTAAAATATATGCAGGCATGGGCAGTAACTTTTTACTTAGGTTTATTTCAAAAGTGTTCACTTCATCGTTAGGGGCAGTGATATTTCGTGAAAAGATTTTGAGACAAGATACAGTCCGAAGCACTGTAGGGTCGTCCAGCTTCTTTGATTGGCTAAAAAATGTTCTGGCCCATGTTAACCGTTTGCGCACGAATCACGAAGGTTCAGTGTCGGAGTTACTTAGTCCTGAGTGGCTTGGTCAAAGACGGACACGGCACCAGCAGCCAATGGAGGTATAACAACAGCTGAGGTGTGTGCATATAGTATTGAAGTCTACTGTGTGCTCCGATTTTTACGCGAAAAGTACTGGCCCTATTTATCGTGAACAGCCTTTATAAGAAACTTAAATATGTACTAATGATGTGCATGTTGTTTTACCTTTCAATTGTATGTAATATTATTGAAATCAACCTTTGAAAAATGTCACTGCCAATAGTTTTCATATATTTTAACGGGCACGCTGACTGACATGCGCTCTGTAAAGTTGGTAATGACGGAGGGAAAGTAGTCTCTTTTTTAAAGTTGAAATAAAGATGTTGGGTGAACATTTGCACACGCTTTAATTTACTTATTTCGCTTTCTGTTTTCCTGTCGCGTCCAACTGCGAGAATTAGCACATTTGTTAAATCTTTATTTTATAATATTTTCACATCTTTCATTTGAGACTCGCGTGAATACGGTGATCAGGCTCACGGTAATGTTCATTTTACATATGGCGGAAAGATACACAGTGTGCATGCAAGTAGATCTTCATCAAGGCTTTCAAAAGTGCTCAGCTTACAGTGAACAACCTATACACTGTATTCTTAACACACGGGCGGGATTAAGGGGCCTGCCTAGTTGACATACGGATCTCACTGTAAGCAATTGGGTCTATTAAAATTACAAAAAAAAAAAAAAAAAAAAAATTGTATGGAATATTTTAATGTGAGTCTTTTTTGTCAGGAGAGAAATGAAAGTCGATATTTCGTTGCCCATTCGTTAATTTGGTTTCTGAAACATGAATGTAGTCGTAGAAAAGTGCCACAGTCAGAAAAACCCTGTTTATTCTTGTGTAAAACAGTGTTGTGGACTACAGCGACAATGCTGTATCATCTCTGAGCAGATTGCTGTATTGAATACCTATAGTCACCGCTTTAAATGTTGAAGGAACAGAAGAGACACGATGATTGCTGACGCTTGTTTTCCATCGCCGTCACATTGTTTTCTTGCGGCCGGACGTGACGTCAAGGCACTTTGTATTTTTTTTAACCATAGTCTATTCGCGGTTTCTTCGCACTTTTTGGATCAAACCTTTGTAAAATCACTCCATGTGTAATATGTCCGGTTGTTTTCTAAATATCTCGTGTATCACAAGCGTTTTATACTTCTGTTAACATAAAATAATTTTATTTTTTGGTTAAATTGAACTTTTAATTATATNTGTATCACAAGCGTTTTATACTTCTGTTAACATAAAATAATTTTATTTTTTGGTTAAATTGAACTTTTAATTATATTTTATCTTTAATTATAACATTTATATTATAATAAGTATGAATAGAACAGGGAGAAAATAGGTGTGTTAGTATTGACGATAGGCTATTCACGGTAGAGTGAGCACAATTTGAAGTGCTCTCATTTGGAATAATAGTGAATAGATATATTTTATTGTAGTCTTAGATGTTAACTTTCGAGACCGGTGAAATGTAATCACTGTGTTTGCTACTTACATGTCAATATTTATTTTAAAAAGTGGTGGAAGGATAAAAAAAANCGGTGAAATGTAATCACTGTGTTTGCTACTTACATGTCAATATTTATTTTAAAAAGTGGTGGAAGGATAAAAAAAAATGGCTGAAAGACCGAAGTAACCAGGACCACAGAAGTGCTCACTTTACCTTGAACAGCCTATAGCAAAAAATAGTTCTTGCGCAATACACTGCGTGCGCACGAATACGGTGCGATATCTCTCTGGTGTANACAGCCTATAGCAAAAAATAGTTCTTGCGCAATACACTGCGTGCGCACGAATACGGTGCGATATCTCTCTGGTGTAATTTCCTAGACTCAGTTAAGCTTTGTTTACACGAGCGAGCGGAGGAATTTTCTGGAAGTAGCTTGAGCAGGTCTCCGGGAAAGCTGCGAGTAACCGTGAGTGGACTGCGTGGAGGCGCCTTGACGACGCGACCGTGCTGCTCCTGTGTGGTCGGCGGCGCGCGGCGGAAGTAGAGCTAAACGCGTCGTCGCCTCAGCCTTGTTTACTCTGCCTCCGAGACGCGGAGTCGGCGTCTGGCGTCGACGTGGGGTCAGCGCACTCTGGCGTGGCCCGCAGCTACCTCGGGTGCCGTCGAGAATACCGAGGTCGAACCACGCTCTTCTGTGCGCGCACCCGACGTCGACCAACCCCGCACTAACGTTAATTCTACTCGGGTTGGGAACAAAACGAGAGTTTTTCTTGTGGGAGAATTCGACGCAGGGAAGAAAATTTCCACCGCCAGGTAGAAATGTGTGTTTCGTCTTCTAAGGCACCGGTTTACATGATAACATGAACAAGCTTGTCTCTCATTTCGTTTTTACGTCTTTCATTTCGATTTTACGTCATCGACAACGCGCTTGGTTTGGAGGTTTAAACTACGTAAAAAGTGGCGAAGTGAGTGCATTCATACGTTCTAGTCGTATTAACAATACGAATGTTACCTACTGAACTAAAAACGAAAAGAAATTGCATCAAACTTGAAGGTACATATTTTATATAAACTAATTTATACAAATATATGAAGGCAGGGGCAGTGAAATGTTCCAAATGTTGATTTCAAAAGTGCTTAAATATCTGTGAAAAGACTCTCTCTCTCTCTCTCTTTATATATGTATATATATACATATATATANTCAAAAGTGCTTAAATATCTGTGAAAAGACTCTCTCTCTCTCTCTCTTTATATATGTATATATATACATATATATACTATACATGAGGTAGCCTGATTGTCGTCTTCAGCGCATGTACACAGCATTGACCTACCCCACACAAACACAACTGTCAAATTCACATTTTTGATATACACTGGAGAGCCAAAAAAACTGGTATAGGCGTGCGTATGCAAATAACAGAGGTATGGAACCAATCAGAGTAACGCGATGCGGTCGGCAGCTAGATCGGTTACTGCTGCTAAAATGGCAGGTTATCAAGATTTAAGTGAGTTTGAACGTGGTGTTATAGTCGGCGCACGAGAGATGNGTTATCAAGATTTAAGTGAGTTTGAACGTGGTGTTATAGTCGGCGCACGAGAGATGATACACAGCATCTTCGAGGTAGCGATAACATTTGGATGTTCGCGTACCACCATTTCACGAGTGTACAGTGAAAGCGGGAATCCAGTAAAACATCACATCTTCGACATCGCTGCGGCCGGAAAAAAGATCGTGAACGATCGGAACAAACGACGACTGACGAGGATCATTAAACGTGACAGACGTGAAACCCTTTCTCAAATTGGCGCAGATTGGATTTGTGGACTGCCCTGCAGGATTCATGGTGTGAATTGCCTCCTGCATACCTTCAGACATTAGTCGAGTCCATGCCACGTCCTCTTGCGGCACTTCTACGTGCTCGGAGGCCCTACACGATATTAGGCAGGTGTACCTTTTTTTTTTTTTTTTTTTCTCTTCAGTGTAATATCCCGTTTTGGCACACCTTTTGCGTAGTTGTCACTATTTTAAACCTTGGAATCAAAAAAGCTTCATTGGTGGGGGAAAAAAAACCCCAAGACCACCCCCTTGTACGTGGCCATGGGCGATTCTTTAACTTCGTGCACAACCTAATGACGTAGGCTGCCGACGCCTACACGCCATTCATAGGCTGTGGTTTCGTGTTGATGCACGAGTGTTGCGAGATATTTCATCTCAAGTCGGCGTAACGGGAATAGACTGGCCTGCGCCAGCAATGGACATGAACGCCACTGAATGTGTCTGGAAATTCATTGGAATGAGGATAAGACAGAAAATCCTGTCCCCTAGGAATGTCGAAGAGTTGCAATCAGCCTTAGTTGAAGTATGGGAGAATCCACCTCAATAAATGATAGACAGCGCCAATGGCAGCACGGGAAGACGTGTTCGGGATCTCGCTGGAGCCCGGGGAGGCAATACCCGACATTGATATTGTTTCCTCTCTCTCAAACGTCTTGATAACAACACGTGTATTCTCGTATAGCAAAATGCACGTGTAGACATTGACGATAATTGCATTTTCTTATTCGTAAATAGAGTAGAATTTGCATTGGTTTTGCCTACTTCTATACCATTTTGCACAAAGCAAATAATTGAACCCACTATAATAATAAATGAATGCGTTTATTCGAAAATGACCTATTTTTTTCCACTGCCGGTACAAGAGTGGGCCTTCGGCTCCGAAAGCCCATATCAATGATGGTCCGTTGAATAGTTCGCACGCTGGCACTTGTTAATGCCCCAACTTTGAAATCTGCGCCAATTTGAGAAAGGGTTGCACATCCGTTAAGTTTAATGATTCTCGCCAGTCGTCGTTTGCCCCGTTCGTTCACTATCTTTTTCCGGCCGCAGCGATGTTGAAGATTTGATGTTTTACTGACTTCGCGATATTCACGGTAAACTCGTGAAATGGTCGTACGCAAAAATCCAAATTTTATCGCTACCTCGGAGATGCTATGTCTAGGGGCAGTGATATTTCGCGAAAAGATTTCAAGACAAGATACAGTCCAAAGCACTGTAGGGTCGTCCAGCTTCTTTGATTGGCTAGAAAATGTCCTGACCCGTGTTAACCGTATGCGCACGAATCACGAAGGTTCAGTGTCGGAGTTACTTAGTCCTGAGTGGCTTGGTCAAAGACGGACACGGCACCAGCAGCCAATCGAGGTATAACAACAGCTGGCCCTAGCTATGTCCCATCTCTCGTGCACCGACTGTAACACTACGTTTAAACTCACTTAAATCTTGATAACCTGCCATTGTAGCAGCAGTAACCAATCCAGCAACTTTACCAGACGTTTGTTGTCTTATATAGGCGCTGCCGACCGCATCGCTTTACTCTGATTGGTTCCATACTTCTGTCATTTGCATACGCACGACTATACCAGTTTTTCTTTGGCTCTCCAGTGCATGTACACACCTCAACTGTTGTTATACCTCCATTGGCTGCTGGTGCCGTGTCCGTCTTTAACCAAGCCACTCAGGACTAAGTAACTCCGGCACTGAACCTCCGTGATTCGTGCGCAAACGGTTAACACGGACCTGAAGATTTTTTTAGCCAATCAAAGAAGCTGGACGACCCTGCAGTGCTTTGTACTGTACCTTGTCTCGAAATCTTTTCGTGAAATATCACCTCCCCTATCTATGTGTGTACAATGGGACGTATGCGGTCACAGACGCGAACGTAAGAAAGCTGACCAATTCCCAACTCTTACGAGTCCGTGAATCCGCGTAGCCAGTAGGAATTGAGTATTTCTTTCGATGGTATTCGTTTTCGTGACCCTTGTTGTTTTCAAGTAAAAGTGCTTCGATTTGAGGTGGCTGTTGTCATTCATTTTTGTTTTAGTACTCGTAAACACGTGCGCGGTTTGACAGTAATACTTATGAAGTATTAAACATGGTTTAAATATTAAAAGTGGTTTGTGTGTTACAGGCCTAATGCTCACGTCAACTTTTTTAGCAGGAAAGTTTTTTTATTTAATTTGTAGATAACATATTTGTTACTCTTGTTTCGTTAACGTGTTCTAACGCATTCCTGCGCAGTAGAACGCTCCTAAGACTTGTATACAGCAACTGTTAGAGGGATTGCAGAGTTTTATTATTTTTACTTTTACGCATGTGGATAAATACGTACTGGGTATAAAGGAGTAACTAAGCACGGCGCTCGTTAATTTTCATCAAACGATGAGTCGACNCTCGTTAATTTTCATCAAACGATGAGTCGACCAATGTTGCCATATCATCAGAGTAAGAATTCCCGCAAGACTAGCAAAACACTCCCCTTTTACTCCTAAAATTCCTGTTCTCATATAAATGTAAAAAAAAAATAATAATAATAATACGACCCATATATTATACAGTTAGTCTTTTGATGCTGATTTTCTCCACTTTATTCTCAAACCATAACAGAACGTGCATACAGTAATCAAATTAAGAATAATGACAAGACGAGAAATGTTCGAATTAAAGATTACGTATTGAAAATATCGATCCTACTATTACGTCCTGGGAATAGATTACAGTTTTTTTTATGAATTATGATAAAATATATACGTAAATTTATAAAATGTAATAAGTTCGAAATTTTTTGTTTTTTCCTTCTCGTTTCTTTTTTTTACCCTCCTTCCCGCCACGTACTGAAATTTCCCAGAGAACGACATGGCCGAATTTAGAGACCCAGGGCCCCTAGGCAATTACAGAGTCCGGGCCCCCTTTTTGGTAATTTAACAAAAATAACCTATTTCATTTTATATTTGATTAACGTTTTTTATAATTTAGAATATAGACAAGACAAGTAGACCTAGACATATATAATAATAAAATACTAAATATTTTTTTTTTACACTGGTCAATAAAATTATCCAACTTCGGCTACTGTAATAATAAATAGCGCTGTCTTTTCCTGTGTCCTCTATTAATTTAATTACTGTTGTATATTTGTAAATTCCTATTTGATTTTCTTGATAAATAAAGTATTAAAATAAACAGTTATTCCCCTGGCCAGGACCCCCCCCCCCCCCTAGGCTA
>NQII01003008.1:91482-127869 GCA_002778355.1 Clitarchus hookeri
ATTTAATCCTCTTCCGTTATCTGGATCAGGCCACCAACAATTTCGCGATGAAACAGCCACTCTGGGTGTATCGCTGATTTGCATGGGTAGAGGTGCCTGTTTTTTTTTTTTCGCGAAAAAGATTTCGGGACTACTCGTACTCCAAAACGATAGAGCTCCGATCCACTTTCGTGATTGGACGACGTTGACTGCCACGCACTGCAGGTGCGTGCCCGCGAATCACGGACACTCGGCGTCGGGGTTACCTAATTTCTGATTGGCCCGGTCAAGTAACGAACTGTCTCCCGACAAGTACACGTGGCCAATAATTAGACGCACGGAAATTTCGCAGATTCGTTCGGCAACACGATGTACTCCACAATCCTCTGTACACTCGAGTCTTAGTTAGTAGTTAATTGGCTGTTGTTTCAGTTTAACACCAGACCAGGCACCACAGGGTCCGGTAAAATTTTCCTTGCAGGTTCGTTATTGGTTTAAAGTCATCCAGAACGTGGCTTACAAACTGCGATCCAANGTCCGGTAAAATTTTCCTTGCAGGTTCGTTATTGGTTTAAAGTCATCCAGAACGTGGCTTACAAACTGCGATCCAATAAAGAACGAAACACAAATGTGCGTGTGGTTGTAGTCTATCCTGTCCTGAAATGAATTCGCAAAATTTCCGGGACTCTGCCAATAATTAAAGTAAAACTGCACGTACACTACACGACATTGGAATCCAGCCTTCGCGTGAATCTTTTCGCGAAAAACAGCTGGCCATATTTATTAGTCAACACGATCTTTATACCACAATTTATTACCGTGGAATCTATTTCACCTTTTATGTTAAGCCCCTGTCACACAATCGAATTTTTGCCTTCTAATAAATTTCACAATAAATTTCGAAGACGTAATACGACCATCAATTTTTTTTTCATTCAAAAAATTGGTTCGTTTAGACTTGAATGTGTTTTAAAAATATGCCACATTCTCAAATGTTTGTACTGGGAGAATCTAATAAGAGTTTTCATTTAAAAATTATTTTCAACCTAAGATACTGCTGTTGTGTTTCCGTACAGTACACTATATAGGAAGATATGTAAAGAATGTTATTATTTATTTTCACTTCTTAAAGAGATTTAAATTTCATTTATCGGATATATTTCCTATACAATAATATTTAATGTATCTGGGTTTCCAAAATCACTGTGAATTATTCACTTCAAACAGCATTCATACTCATTTTGAGATTTTCTATATAAATTATTATATTAATAACCTTGCTTCGTTTCAAACAATTTTTCGCCATTTTTAAGTTCCATGTCGCTGGGAACGGCCATTTTTGTTATGCATTATTCTAATTGGCTGGGCACGTCCAACGTGAAAAATATTTTTGAACACGTCCAAATTTCNATTCTAATTGGCTGGGCACGTCCAACGTGAAAAATATTTTTGAACACGTCCAAATTTCAAAATGTTTAACGGAAACTTGAACCATTAAACTTTTCCAGACAAACGTGGCGGCTGTAATGACTTTTTGGTGAATTCAGAACCATTCAAATTGATTTGACTAACTGTATTTGAAGCAGTTTGACGGGGAAAAAAATGTACAGTGTGGCTTGGCCTTTAGACCTCCGCCCAGTCCTCACTGATGTGTATGGTTGGCACTTCATCGTAGGCTTCAACTTAGGCCGTGTTCGGTTGACTGCATTAATGCAGCTGCTAAGAAAACTCGTGCGATGTTGTTCCGTTGTTGAAGACATTCTCGAGTGCACAAGGAAACAAAACAACACCCGTGCGCCTGATTCGCCACTGGTTGTGGAGACTTCACAGCACGTGAACAAACTTCGCTCAGCTTAATCTCACTTTACGTACTCAAATATTTGAATGTACGCTGTATACGCAATGAAGCGTAATCGTATTATAAAACACACATATGCGCCTTCTAGACACACGCCGACACGCATTTATGGAACTGTTGCAGAAATTTTAGCTTTCTAACCTAACTTGAGGCACGTTGACACCAAAATTCAAGTCAGCGTGAAGACAGCGCACGAAGCATTTTATCTCTCTCTCTCCATCTGACTCTCTCTGTCTCTCTCTGTATCTGTCTCTTCCTTTCTTCCTCTCGTTCTGTCTTTCTGTCTCTCTGTCTCTGTCTCTCTCTCTGTCTCTGTCTCTTCCTTTCTTCCTCTCGTTCTGTCTTTCTGTCTTTCTGCCTCTCTATCTCTCTGTCTCTCTCTGTCTCTTTCTTTCTTCCTCTCGTTCTGTCTTTCTGTATTTCTACCTCTCTGACTCTCTCTCTCTCTCTCGTAAACTGTGCGTTGTATCTATATACATACGATTATGCACGCATGTAAAACTTATTCCATATGGGCCAAAGTTTTAAATCATTAAAAAATAATAATAATTTCTACTTAATTTTTTCTGTTTTGGGTTATGTAAGAGACAAGATATATTTTTTAATTGTCTATCAGCCCGGAAGGGTGACGCCCCTCTGCTGGTTTGAAAATGCAGGGGCGACCAACCCTTCCCTCCCCCCTCCCCTTATCTAGTCACCCACACTACGCGCCTTTGCTTGAACTTCCAGAACACAACTGAACCACAGAGTACTTAAGAATGGAGAGGTGAAACTACCGCACACGCCAGCAAAATGGCGTCTCTAGCAAGCAACACGTCGGAACATCGTTCGCCAATCAGCGCCTGGTAACTTGCTTGCGAGGTGCAAGAGCAGCCAATAGCTAGGGACAGACTACATTCCACCGTGCTGTGTATTGTCGAGCCTCAGCCTCTGTGTTCATTGGCTGCTACTCCAGTGTATAGCCAGTTCACCTCAGAGCAGGCGGCACGGGATTCCATGTTTCATTCTTTGTAGGTCTTTTATTGGCTGAGAGCTCGCCTGACCGCGTGGTCCAATCGTAAACACAACATAAATATACATGCGTTCGAATATTAGCTTGTCCTGAAATGATTTCGGGAAATTGTCCAGCCCCTACCAATAGCGAACCTTTCGCGGCACGCAGTGACCAATAAGGCACAAGGTCCACTTCCAGACTCTTGTGCAGCCAATCAAATCAAAGGAACCCACGGCCTTTCTTCTCCGTGAAAGTATTTACTCTGTGACTGGACGTAGTCTCTCTGCATCTTTCTCTATCTATTACTTCCGTAGTCTCTCTGCATCTTTCTCTATCTATTACTTCCGTAGTCTCTCTGCATCTTTCTCTATCTATTACTTCCGTAGTCTCTCTGCATCTTTCTCTATCTATTACTTCCGTAGTCTCTCTGCATCTTTCTCTATCTATTACTTCCGTAGTCTCTCTGCATCTTTCTCTATCTATTACTTCCGTAGTCTCTCTGCATCTTTCTCTATATATTACTTCCGTATTGAAGTTGCCAACTGTGCATAGCAACATTTCTCTATTCGCAGTGTGATGTACCAATTATAAAGTCTCATAGTACGTGTGGATTAAAATAATCCGTTACAAATGATTAAGTTTACTAGAAAATAATTACAGCGTGTATNCGTAGTCTCTCTGCATCTTTCTCTATCTATTACTTCCGTAGTCTCTCTGCATCTTTCTCTATCTATTACTTCCGTATTGAAGTTGCCAACTGTGCATAGCAACATTTCTCTATTCGCAGTGTGATGTACCAATTATAAAGTCTCATAGTACGTGTGGATTAAAAAAATCCGTTACAAATGATTAAGTTTACTAGAAAATAATTACAGCGTGTATTTTTTAAAACGGCAATTTTACCTGGTAAGTTATTAATTTCAATGAACACAGACAATCCCACCAATCAGTTTAGTTTCAGCAAGGAAAGGGCGCTGGGCAAGTTCCTACACGTGCGTGGGACATAATCACGTCTATAAACTGCTGTATTCTATGAGAGTACGGAAGCCAGCATAAACAAACGAAGAGTTAGCAATCCTGCGTAACTGTTTTTACTAATTTTCTGGCCAAATAATTTACGAGAGTAATGTATTTCTGTATAAATATTTCTAACGTCGTAAATATTAATATGTTCTTGCGGTGCAATATATTATGCAAAATATATTCACCAGTATGAGTAAATAGTTGCTTACACAAATTCGTTATATAGGATCGCCCTTTCTTACTTTTCCAATGCTGGCATACAAAAAAAAATCTGTGAGTTTTAGTTGACGTGTTTGGAGATAATTTATGTCCCAGCTCCCACGCTCTCTTAAGCTGGCACAATGGGTCTCGTTATAACCAGTGGTGTCTATTATAATTTTAAAAAACTTTGGAATATTTCAAAGTTCATCTTTTTAAAGGACGGGAACGAAAGTATATATTTGGTTGCCAATTCACAACTTCTGTTATTGAAACTTAAGTGTGATGGTTGAAAGGTTTCAAAGTCTGAAAATATCGCTGTAAGCAGGCCGCTGTTTACGATATTTATTCTTCTGTAAAACAGTGTTGTAAACTATGGCGACAATCCGGTATATTTTATGAACAGATTTCTGCAGGGTGGCAGCACTGACATTTCGCGAAAAGATTACGAGACAAGATACAGTCCAAAGCACTGTAGGGTCGTCCAACTTCTTTGATGGGCTAGAAAATGTTCTGGCCCGTGTTAACAGTTTGCGCACGAATCACGGAGGTTCAGTGTCGGAGTTACTTAGTCCTGAGTGGCTTGGTCAAAGACGGACACGGCACCAGCAGCCAATGGAGGTATAACAACAGCTGAGGTGTGTATAAAGTATCGAAGTCTACCGTGTGCTCCGATTTTTACGCGAAAAGTCACTGGCCTTATTGATGAGCCGCACTCTCACAAATTCGTAGCTCACTTATACAAAGTCAGTTTATTTGTGTGAAGTTGTAACAAATGAAATAATATGTAATTTTAGTGCAAGCTTTGCGTTAGTGATATTTGCAGCTGACGTTAAATTAGGGAATTACTAAATNAAATAATATGTAATTTTAGTGCAAGCTTTGCGTTAGTGATATTTGCAGCTGACGTTAAATTAGGGAATTACTAAATAAGCATGTGTTAAAATAATGATTGATGATTTTTAAAAAATGTTGTTCGCGGTGGAGTGTGACGAGTATGGCTGACCACATGTGGCCCTGAGACCGCTACTTGAACAACAGTGCCTTATAGTCACCTCTTAAAATCCTGAGGATACATAACACATGCGAAGTTTGTTGGTGCCATTTCCCATCGCCATCGCAATGCCTCCTTAACGCTGGACGTGACCTTGACGCCTTTATTACTCTTAACTAGGGATTCCCTTTAACGATCGGCTTCGTCTGTTTTGCAGAAATTCCTCGTTCCCGTGTCATAATTACGGATTCACAGTAATTACTAGGGCCAATGACATTCCGCGTGAAAAATCGGAGCACACAGTAGACTTCAATACTATATACACACCTCAGCTGTTGTTACACCTCCATTGGCTGCTGGTGCCGTGTCCGTCTTTGACCAAGCCACTCAGGACTAAGTAACTCCGACACTGAACCTTCGTGATTCGTGCGCAAACGGTTAACACGGGCCAGAACATTTTTTAGCCAATCAAAGAAGCTGGACGACCCTACAGTGCTTTGGACTGTATCTTGTCTCGAAATCTTTTCGCGAAATATCACTGCCCCTAGTAATTACTGACAATGCACGATTATAGAAAATTTACATTTTTCGGGTTGTTTTATATTTTTTGGCTTAACTTTAATTGTGTGTTATTTACTAGATGTAAAAAAAAATCAGGAACATATTTATATTTTATCAATAAGTCTCTGCCTTTTTGCAAGCATGAAATAACACACAGTGGAAATCACAAACAAAAGTAGCGAACAGCTGGTAAATCGTAAATTTTCAGTAACCGAACATTTCCAATAATACCTCTGAAACCGAAATTACAACACGAAGACGAATAATTTCTGAACAACAGGCGAAGCAACTTAGTTCCGTGTCGCGTGTCACCGCGGTCAAAGCCACTGAGTAATATTTTTGCTTAGTGAAAACTCGTGTAAATCACAAATTTCCTTAACGCCGGGAGAGAATGAGCGTGCGTTTTCTCCTAACTTTGGTGCGTGGCCGCCTACGAGGAAGCGGTGTCGATAAGGTCCATATCGCGCGCGACCCAGGATGCGCCCGGCGTATCAGAGAAGGGCGACGGTCACACACACACAGCCTGGTCTCGAGGCGCAACAGACATGTCACGGCCAAAGGTCAGCCACGCGACTTTCACCCTTGTACCTCGATAACTTCACTCACGCAACGTCGCTCTTCCTCAACAGTTTGTACATGCGTCGTAAAATCAATTAATACGGCGAATATGCGAACAGCTGCGTGTAGGGCCTAAACGGTGACCATATCAATTTTTTAATTTTTTTTGGAAGGTCTGTATAGTTTATTCGCGGTTTCTTCGCACTTTTTGAATCAAACTTTTGAAAAATCACTTCATGAATAACGTGTTTGGTTGTTTCCTAAATACGTATGTAATGTATATACACCTGAAAAATTCGCGGATTCATTTTGGGACAAGCTGGAATTCAACACACGTGTGTCTGTATAACCTTATCCATTGGTCCACATGGTGTTCGACACCTCCTGAAGAACGGTGGCCCAATCGGCGCCTTCCACTGTGACAGCAGGCAACCAATACACAGTTGGCATCGGCATGTCTGTACATAAGACTGTAGGGTCCTAGCCTGCAGGTCACTGAACTCGCGAATTTTTCAGGTCTTTAGTCATGTACCACAGAAGTTTTACACGTCTGTTAACATAAAAGTACCTTTTTGTTGATTACATTCGACTTTCAATTATTTTTTTTATCTATAAATAATAATATTTCACTTATAATTAATATGTATAAAAACAGAGAGAAAATAGGTGCGTTGTTAATGCCTAATATAGGATATTTACGCTTAAGTGAGCACTTTTGAAAGCACTGTCATTTGGAATAATAGTCGATAAATATATTTTATTGTAGCCTTAGACGTTAACTCCCGATTGCAGTGTAATCTACGCACTGTGTTTATTACATGCATGGCAACTTTTATTTAAAAAAAAAAGTGGTTAAAGGATAAAAATGGTTGAAATAAAAAAGTAACTAGGGCCTCAAAAGTGCTCACTTTACCGTGAACAGGCTATAAGTAGGGGCAGTGATATTTCGCGAAAAGATTTCGAGACAAGATACAGTCCAAAGCACTATACGGTCGTCCAGCTTCTTATATTGGCGTTCACTGACCTTCGGTTATGCGTTTATTTCCCTAGATCTTGATGTTTTGATTCGTAATCGCCACACATTTTGTTTCAACTTCGTCTCGTCGATTTTTATATATATTAGTTTGTTATTCAGGAATACAGTAATGCACATGTATCCTGTGCCAAGCGTCACGTCAGCTGAACGTTATTTATTTTCTAATGTTTTATTATGAATTTTTGTTTATTATTGCCCACTGGATTAGTTATGTACATATATGCAAATTTTACACGTTTATATGATTAGATCATTTTGATGTCTTGTCTGTTTCTCGCTTTTTGCAGTAGTTTACTTTTTTCAGGCGTTGCAGAAGAGGAAATTTATGGCACAAAAAGTATTTACGGATTTTTTAAAATAAAAATATACACTTTGGGGCAAATGTAATGGGTTTCAGTAGATCTATGGCACAGTGAAGCAGCCAATTACCAGATAGTTGTGTCAGCGGCTACCAGTAGTCTTACTTAATGAAAGGCGCTGTCTTTATTGGCGCTAGTTACTGCACTTGTACAGCACCGGCCATGGTTTCACCTGCCCAGCAACGTTTCAGATGTGAACGAGTGTACTCGGGATATACGTTAAAGGGTCAAAGTAGTTTCCTTCTCTAGCAATAGGTTTGTTCGTCCTGTTTCGTTGTCGATCTTGGCAATGGAGAATGTGCTGTGGAAGTGTGCACTTAGGCTGATCAGGGTAAAGCGAACACTTTTGAGGTCCTAGTTACTTTTTCCTTCCAGCCATTTCTCATTCATTTACCCACCTTTTTAAATAGATATTGCAGTGTAAGTAATAAACATACTGAGTATATTTCACAGCACTCGAAAGTTAACATCTAAGGCACATATAAAATATATTTATTGACTATTAATCGAAATGAGAGATCTTTCAAGAATGCTCACTTTACCGTGAATAGACTATAGCTAGGGCCAGTGACTTTTCGCGTAAAAACCCGAGCACACAGTAGACTTCAATACTATATACACACCTCAGCTGTTGTTATACCTCCATTGGCTGCTGGCGCCGTGTCCGTCTTTGACCAAGCCACTCAGGACTAAGTAACTCCGACACCGAACTCTTCGTGATTCGTGCGCAAACGGTTAACACGGGCCAGAACATTTTCTAGCCAATCAAAGAAACTGGATGACCCTACAGTGCTTTGGACTGTATCTTGTCTCGAAACCTTTTCGCGAAATATCACTGCCCCTACCTATAACTAAGTTAAGGCGGAGTGGACGTGGCATTGAGTGTCACTTGTTTGCAGGTAGGAGGACGGCGGTGGTCTGTCACAGGATGGTGCGGTCCATACCCGTCATGGCGCTGGCACTACTGGCCGTCACGTCCGTCTTCATCATCAGCTTCACCATCCCCGGCTACAGGACCACGCTCATCACCTTCGGCAAGTACGTACCTTCTGCGTTTTACTGTATCTCTGCCTCGTACATGCCGTACGCGTCCGGTACTAGCAATGTTTGTCTGTCTGCAGGTTCCCGTCGCCTTCGTTCTTATACACCATACACCTATGTGATCAAGTACTACAGCCACCTTTGTCATAATGTGCCCGACACCTTCGTTATACAGTACCACACACCTATCTGATAAAGTACCACAGCCACCTTTGTCATAATGTGCCCGACACCTTCGTTATACAGTACCACACACCTATCTGATAAAGTACCACAACCACCTTTGTCATAATGTGCCCGACACCTTCGTTATACAGTACCACACACCTATCTGATAAAGTACCACAGCCACCNAAATCAATTAATACGGCGACTATGCGAACAGCTGCGTGTAGGGCCTAAATGGTGACCATATCAATTTTTTTTTTGGAAGGTCTGTATAGTTTATTCGCGGTTTCTTCGCACTTTTTTGAATCAAACTTTTGAAAAATCACTCCATGAATAACGTGCTTGGTTGTTCCCTAAATACGTATGTAATGTATAGACACCTGAAAAATTCCCGGATTAATTTTGGGGCAAGCTAGAATTCAACACGCGTGTGTCTGTATAACCTTATCCATTGGTCCACACGGTGTTCGACGCCTCCTGAAGAACGGTGGCCCAATCGGCGCCTTCCACCGTGACAACAGGCAACCAATACACAGTTGACATCGGCATGTCTGTACATAAGACTGTAGGGTTCTAGCCTGCAGGTCACTGAACTCGCGAATTTTTCAGGTCTCTAGTCATGTAACACGAAAGTTTTACACGTCTGTTAACATAAAAGTACCTTTCTGTTGATTACATTCGGCTTTCAATTATTTTTTTTATCTATAAATTAATAAAATTTCACTTATAATTAACATAAATAAAAACAGAGAGAAAATAGGTGCGTTGGTAATGCCTAATATAGGATATTCACGCTTAAGTGAGAACTTTTGAAAGAACTGTAATTTGGAATAATAGTCGATAAATATATTTGATTGCAGCCTTAGACGTTAACTCCCGATTGCAGTGGATTCTACGCACTGTGTTTATTACCTGCATGGCAAATTTATTTTTAAAAAAAGTTGTTAAAGCATAAAATGGTTGAAATTAAAAAGTAACTAGGGTCTCAAAAGTGTTCACTTTGCCCTGAACAGGCTATAAGTGATAATTCGCATGCGAAATATCATTACCCTGAGAGCGCGAGAATACGGTGCGTCCTCCCTCTGGTGTCATTTTATAGGCTCGGTTTTTCATGAAGTGGAGGAATTCCCTGGATGAACAACTTCAGCGGGGCTTCAGAAAAGTTGGAAGTAACAGTGAATGGACTATAGCTAGGGGCAGTGATATTTCGCGAAAAGATTTCGAGACAAGATACAGTCCAAAGCACTGTAGGGTCGTCCAGCTTCTTTGATTGGCTAGAAAATGTTCTGGCCCGTGTTAACCGTTTGCGCCCGATTCAAGTAGGGTTCAGTGTCGGAGTTACTTAGTCCTGAGTGGCTTGGTCAAAGACGGACACGGCACCAGCAGCCAATGGAGGTACAACAACAGCTGAGGTGTGTATATAGTATTGAAGTCTGCCGTGTGCTCCGATTTTTACGTGAAAAGTCACTGGCCTTAACTATAGCAAACCTACGGTACACTTTTTTTAAAATCTTTATTTCCGTTCCTTTCCGGGCAGTATCTTTTAAGATACAGCAATCTGAAAATACAGTTTGCAAAATAACATCTATAGTGTGAGTGATGTCTTGATAGTACCGTCGGCAGCGCCTATATAAGACAACAAGCGTCTGGCAAAGTTGCTAGATCGGTTACTGCTGCTACAATGGCAGGTTATCAAGATTTAAGCGAGTTTGAAAGTGGTGTTATAGTCGGCGCACGAGAGATGGGACATAGCATCTCCGAGGTAGCGATACAATTTTGATTTTCGCGTACGACCATTTCATGAGTGTACCGTGAATATCGGGAATCCGGTAAAACATCAAATCTTCGACATCGCTGCGGCCGGAAAAAATATCGTGAACGAACGGGACAAACGACGACTGACGAGAATCATTAAACGTGGCAGACGTGCAACCCTTTCTCAAATTGGCGCAGATTTCGATGCGTCTTGCATACCTTAAGACATTAGTCGAGTCCATGCCACGCCGTCTTGCGGCACGTCTGCGTGCTCGCGGGGGCCCTACACGATATTAGGCAGGTGTAGTACCAGTTTTTTTTGGCGCTTCAGTGTATGTATAAAGCACCTCATTAAGTTGTTGTATGTTGGATGCACTCGATGTTTGACTGTGCCCGCAACGTCGGAACGATCTTGTCTTCGATTCGATTATCGAGTTGTCTGATCCCATCGCAAGCTCGGCGTACTGTATGCAATCGCAAGAAACCAACAAACAAATACTACCGCGGCCTGGACTGATACGAAAACCAAATACCCTTCAGTAAAGTCTCTCTGCGACTGCTTTCCAAAAAAAAAAAGTATAGAGCAATCTCGATATTCTGTGGACTAGACGTACATATGTCCGAGTAATTTCATTATGTTTTCTTTCCTTGACTCATAATGCGCCCAAATAAATAGTCATTGGCACAATGTTGCCGCACATTGGTGCGTTGTTTCGAAATCTTAATGTCAGTTGTAATTAAGTTGTGTTTGAACTCGACATGCTCCATTGCCCAGGCTGACTACTCTCACCTGATGTAATTAGAACAAACTGCGACTCCTAAAATCTCTTGAGTCATTGCTTATTTCTTTATGTTTTCCGACGTTAGTTGCTGTTCCGTGTGTTATTTTCCAACGTAACATGTTCTGTTTTTATTGGCGTTCACTGACCTTCGGTTATGCGTTTATTTCCCTAGATCTTGATGTTNTATATATATATATATATATATATATATATATATAAGTTTGTTATTCGGGAATACAGTAATGCACATGTATCCTGTGCCAAGCACCACGTCAGCTGAACGATATTTATTTTCTAATGTTTTATTATGTATTTTTGTTGATTATTGCCCACTGGAATGGTTATGTACAGATATGCAAATTTTACACATTTATATGATTAGATCATTTTGATGTCTTGTCTGTTTCTCGCTTTTTGCAGTAGTTTACTTTTTTCAGGCGTTGCAGAAGAGTAAATTTATGGCACAAAAAGTATTTACGGATTTTTAAAAATAAAAATATACACTTTGGGGCAAATGTAATGGGTTTCAGTAGATCGATGGCACAGTGAAGCAGCCAATTACCAGATAGTTGTGTCAGCGGCTACCAGTAGTCTTACTTAATGAAAGGCGCTGTCTTTATTGGCGCTAGTTACTGCACTTGTACAGCACCGGCCATGGTTTCACCTGCCCAGCAACGTTTCAGATGTGAACGAGTGTACTCGGGATATACGTTAAAGGGTCAAAGTAGTTTCCTTCCGTAGCAATAGGTTTGTTCGTCCTGTTTCGTTGTCGATCTTGGCAATTGAGAATGTGCTGTGGAAGTGTGCACTTAGGCTGATCACGGTAAAGCGAGCACTTTTGAGGTCCTAGTTACTTTTTCCTTCCAGCCAATTTTCATTCATATACCCGCTTTTTAAAATACATATTGCAGTGTAAGTAATAAACATAGTGAGTATATTTCACAGCACTCGAAAGTTAACGTCTAAGGCAAATATAAAATATATTTATTGACTATTAATGGAAATGAGAGATCTTTCAAGAATGCTCACTTTACCGTGAATAGACTATAGCTAGGGCCAGTGATTTTCGCGTTAAAATCGGAGCACACAGTAGACTTCAATACTATATACACACCTCAGCTGTTGTTATACCTCCATTGGCTGCTGGTGCCGTGTCCGTCTTTGACCAAGCCACTCAGGACTAAGTAACTCCGACACCGAACTCTTCGTGATTCGTGCGCAAACGGTTAACACGGGCCAGAACATTTTCTAGCCAATCAAAGAAACTGGATGACCCTACAGTGCTTTGGACTGTATCTTGTCTCGAAACCTTTTCGCGAAATATCACTGCCCCTACCTATAACTAAGTTAAGGCGGAGTGGACGTGGCATTGAGTGTCACTTGTTTGCAGGTAGGAGGACGGCGGTGGTCTGTCACAGGATGGTGCGGTCCATACCCGTCATGGCGCTGGCACTACTGGCCGTCACGTCCGTCTTCATCATCAGCTTCACCATCCCCGGCTACAGGACCACGCTCATCACCTTCGGCAAGTACGTACCTTCTGCGTTTTACTGTATCTCTGCCTCGTACCTGCCGTACGCGTCCGGTACTTGCAATGTTTGTCTGTCTGCAGGTGCCCGTCGCCTTCGTTCTTATACACCATACACCTATGTGATCAAGTACCACAGCCACCTTTGTCATAATGTGCCCGACACCTTCGTTGTACACTGCCATACACCTATCTGATCAAGTACCACAGCCACCTTTGTCATAATGTGCCCGACACCTTCGTTATGCAGTACCACACACCTATCTGATCAAGTACCATAGCCACCTTTCACATAAAATACCTGACACTTTCATTATACAGTACCATCCACCCTAGTTATATAGTACTATCCGCCTTCATTACGCAACATTCAACCTATGTGATCAAGTATAACCACCGTTGCAATCAAGTGCCTACCACCTTCATTATATGGTACCATCCACCTATGTGATCTATCACCACAGCCAACTTCGTAATCGAGAGTCTACCACGTTCGTTATGTAGCGCCATCCACAGCAATTAAGTACTGTCCACCTATGTGGTCAAGTTCCCCGAAAACCTTTGTAATCGCGTGCCTACCACCATCGACGTTTGTGGTCAAGTACCGATCGCTTTAACTACCATTCGTTTTTGTCGTCAAGCAATCACTTTTCTCCTTCAATAAATACAGATTAAAGTACCTTTACCGACATGGTAGGTATTTACTTTGCCTTTGGTTGCTAAGCAATACGATCATGTGGCAAATAGGCCTCCAACCACCGACATGATTAGATTCATGAGCACTATATTATGTGGCCAGGAGTACATCGTAACTATGGAAGTCCCGTCATCTTTGTCTTTTGTGTGCATAACTTCCAAAAAATTTGCAGACCTTGAGTGAGTGTAGCTGTAGAGACAATGCTACAGTAATTATCTGCTCCGGTCAAAATATTGTCCAGACTTTTTTCTACGTCGTACACATATTTATTTTAGATGTGTATAATGAGCCAGTAATCAGTAATGTACTTTTCTGCGAAAGATATAAACTAAGAGTAGGTGGTAAACGAGCAGAATGCTAATTCTTCGGTTTTGTGGTACCTAATGGTGCAGGTTTGACACCATGTTTACGCTCATGCATATATTGAATGCACTACGCTGAAAGGGAGACCTCGGTTGCCGCGATCGTAAGTAAGGATTCATATTGCTGATAAACTTTTCTTTATAAATATAGATTCCTGATGATAGATATATGAAAGATGATGCATGCGTAAGATAAAGGAGAGCGTGTAGGTCCACAGGACTTATTGATAAACAGGGCTAACCTGACCCACTAGAGGAGCAAATTCTATAGTCTATTCGCGGTTTATTCACACTTTTTGAATCAAACTGTCGCTACTCGGTCACCTGAGTTATACAGGTGGTGGCCAGTAGTTCATATAGTTAAATTTTATTGGTGCAGATTAATGACACCTGACGTTGTTGCGTTAGGGGTAAACAAATACTCGTATTCTCCGTTATTTAACACACCAGGATTTTATTGATAAGAAGGTCANGTTGTTGCGTTAGGGGTAAACAAATACTCGTATTCTCCGTTATTTAACACACCAGGATTTTATTGATAAGAAGGTCACATAGTTATTACACACCCTGGCGAGACTGAGCCCCCCTGCAAGTCGTTTGCCTGAAGAGCTGGTGGGCTTGAATACTATGCGTCGGGGAAGATTGTTGAAGGGAGACGTTTCTCTACTTATCTGTGACTGCAGCTTTTGGTGTGTTGTCTTCGTTGGTAGCTGAGGCATGGTGAGTTGGGTGGCCCTGGTTCGGGCCCTCGGACTGGCTCTTGTTGACGTGCTGTACGAAGTTGGCTGTTTCCTGCGGCTTTGACGGTCTCTCAATGAAGCCCGGGATTAGGGTTCTCCCGTGACTTGCAATTTCCTTGCGATCCCGGCTGGCATTCTGGTTGGAGACTGCTTCCTCCTCGTCTTTCTTCCGGCCATCGCGTTTCTGGCTGCATTCCTAACAGCGGAAACTGCCACTATGTTTCGGAAATGAACTCACAAGTTCTCGGCACTTCTACTCGGTTTGTCTCAGAAATTTACACATAAAGTTTCGGCTCACGACTCGCCTTCTCGGGGAATGGCGCCACTCGGACTGGGGCTACCACTCATTTCCGGGAATTTACTCATATTCTCGGCACTGTTCTCGTCACACGACTGATTACTCCCGTGTCTGGTTCTCCCATTTCGGCTGCTTCTATCTCGTCTCGCGGCTGAACCACCGAACAAGTCCCGTCTCGACTGAACAACTGATTGTACATTACTGCCTGAAGCCGGTCCCGAACTCCGGCCCGTTGATGAATGCTGCCTCTCGCCTAACCACCTTCTCTGTCTTGTTTCGCGGCTGAACAACTCTTCTCGAACGACTGATTACAACTGACTCTAACGACTGACCACGACTGTCTGACCTCTCGCGACTGAATGACACTCACGACAGAATGACCACAAACCTTCGCTGCTCTCTAATTTAACCCGTCTCTCGATATATTCAAATTGGCTGTCAGCAAATTGTGTCGACAGAAACAGGGACTTCCCTGGTTTTCTTCGCACGTTTTTTGTATAGGATTTAGTATCTCCTCAGCTGCTCTCGTGCTCAAACTAGGGGTGGAGGGCGGGGTGTAGCAAGCATCTCGGGGATTCCTGGCAGCTGTGTCGGCACTAATATCGGCCGGGGGGGTTACCCTGTTTCCTTCGCCGAGGTCTTATATCAGCTATTTTTCGGGACTTTCCCTTTTTCCTTTGGCTGCAGTTCTTCCCCGCGCATCCTTAAACCTCGGTACATCCCCGGGGGTTATTTCTCAGGGTGTGAATACAGCACAATTCCTATCCCTGCACTCGTCACGCGTCAAAACCTTTCAAAAATTTCCCCTTGTATGACGTGTTTTGTTGTTCCCTAAATATGTCATATAACACACGCATTTGATACTTTTTCCAACATAAACGTTTCGTTTTTTTTTTTTTTGGTTAAATTGAACTTTTTCTTTTATTTAGTTTGTAAATTATAATGTTTCATTTATAATCAATACGGATAAAAAAAGGGAAACCATTAGATGTGTTGGTAATGTTTAGTAAGAAATAGTTCTCAAGCAAAAAATTATCAAACTGAGTGCGCACGAATGCGGTGTATTGTCCCTTTTATGTAATTTTCATGAGTTGGTTAAGTTTTTTTGCGTGGAATGGAGGAATAATCTGAAAGTAGATCTTTAGCAGGGCTTCAGAAAAGTAGGAAGTAACCGTGAACGGACTGTAGGAGTTATGAAACATAATCACATGTAGTGCGTGCCTCCGTACTATTAACGATTAGTGGACAATCATTAATTTGTACCATTCTTTTAAAGAATTGTTGATTGAGGTAAATACTTAAATTGTTGCTGTCTTTCGGCAGACAGCATTCAAACATGTTGTACTTCGCGGTTAATGTAGCACTTTTAAAATCCACATTTGAAGAAAAAAAAATCTGCCCGTAATTGCGTTACTTATTTTAATGGGCAGAACTACCGGTTGTGTTTCAATTAAAGTTGGAAGAGGCAGATTGAAAAGAAAGGGGATTGGGTAAGGGGGCTACAGATCCTCCAACATTTCAGGTGGTGTTTATACAGGATAAAATAAGATTAGTCTTGAAATGTAGCACACTGTCAATTATATAACATCAGTACATATCGTAACAAATCGCGTTGGGTGAAGGTCTTCATAAAATAAAAGAACTAATTTTAATTTCTTAATTTATGGACAATGTTATAAAAATAAATACATCCATGATTTACAACATTAAAATATCTATCTGTGTTACTAACACTTACTATTTCTATCGGCGAGAGAAATATTTACGCAAATCTAAATTATACCTAACAAAAGTCCTACTTACTAATTTAATATTAGCTACAGTTATTTAATACTCGTGTTTAAGAGCCACCCAAATCTCTTCACCCACTCACTCACTCACTCACTTACTAATTACACATAAATGATTAAAATGTCAATTGCTATACATTAAAATCATTCGAGATGTTTACTATTCACGCGTCTAGTCGCGATTTGCCTTCGCCATACCTCGCTGGCGTACCCCAAGTGATCTCCAAGTTAAACTGCCACGGGCATCGCTTGCACTTGGATGGGTGACCGCCAAGGTCCTCCGTGTAGCGACGGCACACATGCTCACCGTACGCAGCTGCAAGGGCATTCCCGCCTCTAGGGCACAGACAGACGTGCAGCCTACCGACGACCAGCAACTCTGACTACGCCGTCAACGTAACCTAGTTCGTCCAGTCCCAGCCGACCACAATACAGCCACTCGCTGTCAACGTCATATTCGCTTCTGGTGCTCTTGGACCACGCTTGCTGGTCATCGCTCCGTTGCCCGTCGTTCAGAAGGTACCACACGCCTGACACACTAAAGACTGCCGACACAGGAGCACGCCGCGGCTTTTTAGCTCAGTTGACCCGGCNAAGTACCACAGCCACCTTTGTCATAATGTGCCCGACACCTTCGTTATACAGTACCATACACCTATGTGATCAAGTACCACAGCCACCTTTGTCATAATGTGCCTACCACCTTCATTATATGGTACCATCCACCTNCACCTATGTGATCAAGTACCACAGCCACCTTTGTCATAATGTGCCTACCACCTTCATTATATGGTACCATCCACCTATGTGATCTATCACCACAGCCAACTTCGTAATCGAGAGTCTACCACGTTCGTTATGTAGCGCCATCCACCGCAATGAAGTACTGTCCACCTATGTGGTCAAGTTCCCCGGCAACCTTCGTAATCATGTGCCTACCACCATCGACGTTTGTGGTCAAGTACCGATCGCTTTAAATACCATTCGTTTTTGTCGTCAAGCAATCACTTTTCTCCTTCAATACATACAGATTAAAGTACCTTTACCAACATGGTAAGTATTTACTTTGGCTGTGGTTGCTAAGCGATACGATCATGTGGCAAATAGGCCTCCAACCACCGACATGATCAGATTCCTGAGCACTATTTTATGTGGTCAGGAGTACATCGTAACCGAGGAGGTCCCGTCATCGTTGTCTTTTGTAACTTCCAAAAAATTTGCAGGCCTTGAGTGAGTGTAGCTGTAGAGACAATGTTAGAGTAATTATTTGCTCTGGTCAAAACATTATCCAGACTTTTTTCTACGTCGTACACATATTTATTTTAGATGTGTATAATGAGCCACTAATCAGTAACGTACTTTTCTGCCAAATATATAAACGAAGGGTGGGTGGTAAACGAGAAGAATGATAATTTTTCGGTTTTGTGATATTTTATTTGTTTGATTTTACATGCGATTACGATTGATGACCTCCGCCTCTTCTAGCAGCTTGACATCGTTCAAGACGAAGCTGCTCTACGATCTCCACAACCTAACTCCAAGATACTCCTTCCTTGTTTTAAGACGAATAATATTCTAAAATTGATACAATTTAGGCATTCGGTAATAAAAACACACTCCTTGTGAATCAACTGGCGTTTTGTTTTAATTTATCTGCCAGATACTGTGACTGAACACTGCTTTCTTTACTTAGCAAACCCAGTGTACGCCTGAATGTATCTCCTTAAGACATATATATAAATAAATATTGTTTGAGTACAGCTGTAATGCATGGTACAGATAGCACCACAGATGTGTTATATTCGCTACAATTTTATTCTTTTTCGCCTGCTGAATGCATTCGCCTAACGGCGCAGGCTTGACACCAAGTTTACGGTCATACATATATTGAATGCACTACTCTGAAAGGGAGACCTCGGTTGCCGCGATCGTAAACGTGAGGCCATAATAACGTTGGTTAGAGTCCAGTTCTCGGCATGACCGAACTTTTTTTTTCTGATCGCCGAATCGACTAGTTAACAGTTCGGAGAGGCCATTATAAAAAGTGGGTTCCATTATTTTTAGCACCTGCAAACGTTCGTGAGGTATGAAACTTGAATCTCAATTTTTTTGTCATGTTAGTACAAACATCCTTAAATTTCGCCTCTTGTACAATCATGCAGTTAGTTGAAAACTTGACGGAGCGCTGCAGATTGTCGTGACCTTACTATACAAGTGTAATGGATTTTTTAAAAAACATTTTTCTTGGAATAGATTGTGTGGATTCATATTGCTGATAAACTTTTCTTTATAAATACCGATTCCTAGGGCAAATGACTTTTCGCGTAAAAATCGGAGCACACAGTAGACTTCAATACTGCATACACACCTCAGCTGTTGTTATACCTCCATTGGCTGTTGGTGCCGTGTCCGTCTTTGACCAAGCCACTCAGGACTAAGTAACTCCGACACTGAACCTTCGTGATTCGTGCGCAAACGGTTAACACGGGCCAGAACATTTTTTAGCCAATCAAAGAAGCTGAACGACCCTGCAGTGCTTTGGAGTGTATCTTGTCTCGAAATCTTTTCGCGAAATATCACTGCCCTCTAACTATACCTAATAGAAGTCCTAATTACTGATTTAATATTAGCTAGAGTTATTTAATCCTCGTGTTTAAGAGCCGCCCAAATCTCTACACCCACTCACTCACTCACTTAATAGTTACACATAAATGATTAAAATGTCAATTGCTATACATTATTATCATTCGAGATGTTTACTACTCACGCATCTAGTCGCGTTTTGCCTTCGCCATACCTCGCCGGCGTACTCCAAGTGATCTCCAAGTTAAACGGCCACGGGCATCGCTTGCACTTGGATGGGTGACCGCCAAGGACCTCCGTGTGGCGACTGCACACATGCTCANCTCTAGGGCACAGACAGACGTGCAGCCTACCGACGACCAGCAACTCTGACTACACCGACAATGTAACCTGACATCTGCGTCCAGTCCCAGACGACCACAATACAGCCGCCCGCTGTCAATGTCATCTTCGCTTCTGATGCTCTTGGACCACGCTTGCTGGTCATCGCTCCGTTGCCCGTCGTTCAGAAGGTACCACACGCCTGACACACTAAAGACTGCCGACACAGGAGCACGCCGCGGCTTTTTAGCTCAGTTGACCCGGCCCAGAAGATTCCTCACGCCTCGAGTCGCGCCCGAGGGAGGCGGTGGACACAAACATCGCGCAACGACTCCAAAATCATTTCCATTCTACCAGAGAAGCCTTAACTCCCACACACGATAGAATGGACTAGTCCACTCGCCGTTGAAACTCGCCTGCACTGTACATTTTTGTACCTGCCCGTGAGAGGTTTTTTTTAACTGAATAGGAGTTGTATGGTATATTTAGTTCAATGAGTGTTTGTTATAATTTTGCATTCCTGGTGGAATTAATCGTGTTTGCACGATGCACTAATAAAAAAAACTATTGCATATCCCTATTCTACCGTGGTTATTTTTAAAACACATTAAAAAAATCCTCTATAGATATACACATTGTGTAGGAAAACAATTGAACAGAGTGAGGTAGAAATTCCCCCTTTTCTCCCTATTAGCAGCCTTCCCTCCCTAGTTGGTATCTAGATCCGCCACTGGAAGTAGTTCCACGCATTNAAAAAAATCCTCTATAGATATACACATTGTGTAGGAAAACAATTGACCAGAGTGAGGTAGAAATCCCCCCTTTTCTCCCTATTAGCAGCCTTCCCTCCCTAGTTGGTGTCTAGATCCGCCACTGGAAGTAGTTCCACGCATTTACGTCTTATTAAAAGTTTGAGGTTCAAATTGGTGGACACTGAATTTATCTTCTGCAATTCTATCCGTTGTGCATGTGTGAATAGGAATTGCAATGTTATTAAATTATGCTGGTTTACAATTTCACTTGATCAGCGCATGAATAAAGTGACAGGACCCATGGCAATCTTAATTACCAATACGGCTTAGGAATAAAACAGTTAAGCAGTAAGGCCAATCATAAGCAGGATTTTCAAACGTGTTCAGTTGGCCGCGAACAATACTCAAGACGTACGATCGATCGAATGAAATGCAGCGATGCTTATGAGAAGTTTCGTACTTGTTACTGAGTATACACTTCCTAACTACTCTCTTCCTCTACTCACTCAAACATCAGACCAAAAGGTGCCGCGGTGGTGTAGGGGTCAGACCACGGGTCTCCCACCTAGGCGAACCGNTATTTATGAGAAGTTTCGTACCTGTTACTGAGTATACACTTCCTAATTACTCTCTTCCTCTACTCACTCAAACATCAGACCAAAAGGTGCCGCGGTGGTGTAGGGGTCAGACCACGGGTCTCCCACCTAGGCGAACCGAGTTTGATTCCCGGCGGGGTCGCTCCCGGATTTTCTCATTTGGGAATCGTATCGGACGATGCCACTGGATGGTGGGTTTACTCGGGGATCTCCCGTTTCTCCCCACCCCTTCATTCCGGCGCTCCTTCATACGCACCTCGCTTCACCATCACCGACTCTCAAGACCTTGATGTCAAGAGCCGCCCAAATCTCTTCGCTCACTCATTCAAACCAAAAACCAACGCGTAAATTTGCAAATTAAGTACAGGGTTACTTTGTGCAGGCAAATTAATACGATGAAACCTCGTGTGTGTATATGATGATTAAAAGATGCCCAGTGATTTCATAAAGTTTATAAATTATCTTAAATTTATTGGTAAACTGTTCTTAATTCTGAAGGTTGTTAGTTAAAGCAGGAGTTTCGCAAGTGACACGAAAGTATTCTTCGAGGTAGTTACTTTGAAATTACTGCGCAGATACTAAAGTGGCGTTGCGGAACTTTACAAGACATTTTCCCACACGTCAGAAGGCGAGAGACTTGAAGGTCACCTGCAGAATGAAGTCCCTTACTAAACACTACTTGTGTTGTCAGGCGGTGTGTTGTTGACTGAGCTAGAGAAGGTTATATAAATTGTGCAAGAATGCCTCCAGTGTTGACGCAGCTGAAATGACTCTTCAATGACAAGTATACGTTGTTGGCACAACTGCGGCGGCGTTGGATGTGCTGTCTTGAAAACAGCGCGTGCGTAAAATTTGTACAACATTATTTTCGCCTAACACTCTGAAGGTTGAGCCTGCGATAGTTTTACTAGGGCAAATAACATTAGTTCAAACTGATCGCGTCGACCTCGTATTCTGCACTTCAATGATCAGTTCAGTGTCAACCATTCGTGGGATGTCTCCACACAGAACACTTACAAATACAGAGGTGAAACAGGTGCGTGTACCACGAACCCCGGCCGCACACGCCAGCAAAATGGCGTCACCAGCCAGCAACATGCCGGAGCACTGTTCGCCAATCAGCGCCTGGTATCTCAGTTGCCAGCCGGTAGCCCAGCCAATGGGGGAACTTTCACGGCACGCAGTAGCCAATCAGACACGAGCCCCGTTCCCAGAGCCTTGCGCAGCCAATCGGAGAATAGGTACTATCATATCAAAGGAACCGTGATGCCATTCCGCCTCTGCGTTCTTATCTGCTATGTGACCTTAGTCAGGCAGATGTACTGTTCGCGCCACAACTGTTGGCGGGTGAATTTACAGGGAGCTAGGGGAGAGGTAGCTGCGCGCGCAGACTGATGTCGTGCTAAAAACACTAGCCTCCATATTATTAGTTGCGCGTGTGCCGATGCGTGACGAATATTTTTGTAACAGTTAGTATACAGCCGGGCCGTCACTAGTATCAGCTGCATATAGCTGGCACTTGCACAATGCGGTGGGATCCGGCGGAAATCGAGCAAATGCCAGCCAAAGTGTGCAAACATTTACAAGCACTTCACGCTCTGTCATTCCAAGCCAGCACCATCCATCTTGTCTTCATGCACTACCTTGTTAAAAGCATGTATTATACGACCTATGTCAAGTACGCATATGCGAAGAACAATACCAATCACGCACACATATATGCTAATTGTAAATATACTAATAGTATTTATGCTAATCGCGCACACGTCAATCACCCCGCCATCTTGACTTCGTCCCCGCCATCTTGGATTCCCGCCCACGCCTGCTCTATCCCTTGTTTTTCTAATATACCTTCTTCTCTCATATTTTCTCTCTTGCCTTCTATAATTCCTTCTTGTCTCCCACCCCTATCCTCTCTCTTGCTTTTTACGCCCTCCGTCTTTAATTCCCGCGCCTGCTGCCAGTCGTATTCTCTAGGCGGCCATATTTAGTTATTGCTCCCGCCACCAGAGTGTGCTAAGATCCACCCTTCGCAGTTAAGAGCACTGGCATCGATGCGGCCATTTTGTGTTTTTGGTAATCACGTCGCCTGCAGAGGCACGCTAGCATCGGGGAGTTCAGTTCTATCAGTGGTCGCTAGGAGCGCTGGAAATTTTTTTTAGTTGGTTGTTGTTTCGGAATTCAAAAAACGCCAGAGGTGTGCGGGATCGATCCGGTACCCCTTGGGCCCGCAGTCGAGCATCTTGACTACAAGATCACTGCGACATATAGGAAAGGAGGATGTTTAATGTCGAATACGTATATAGTTATTACCATTCCGGGATGTGGGCAGGCCCGAAATTTATATAAAAAAATCATTGCATGACTGCAAGAATAAATAAGGTAAATACCCGCATCGGCCTACTCACTCCCCAGATAATAAACTTATCATTGCGAAAAAAAACTGCAGGCTCCGCGCGCGCACGCACATACACATATTTATATGTGTGAAATATATATATACATAAATTAATAGCACTTGTACTATGCCTATTATGGTCAGCATGAGCACTGGCAACCAATTAGAACCACATTCGCATGTAACATGCAGCCATACACACGCACACAATTGCGCAGCGACGCACATGCGCGGTGATAACGCGTGCGCACTTCTGAATCTCTAACTTGTCCGTGCATTCAGCATGGCACAGAGATAAGCCGGTCTACGCACGCTAGCCTAGAGTCACACAGCGTGCGCATCAAGTACGCCTTGAGCCAACTTATAAGCATAGTTGGCTGTTATTTCCGAACCATTTAAGAGGCGATAAGATATATTATAAAACCAAGGTGGCAGTAGACGATGGTGATTAGGGAACATCCAAGATGGAGGACTCGGAAGGCATGAGAGAGGATGAGAGAGGAAAGGGTGAAAATAAAGGAGATCAGAAGGAATATGAGAACGCCCCCTCTCTCTTTGAGGGATATAATGGACAACAGAGAGAGAGACAGAGAGGAATGAGAGCGTGAGAATAAAAGGAGACTGGAAGGAATATGAGAAAACCCCGAGGCGGGGGCCTTAAGTCGACGCAGCATTTGTTTCATCATCGCTAACAAAGAGCAATGTTAGGTTATGTAGGTTTCGGCTATAGCAGAGTGAACCATTCGAAACCTAAGACGGTAGCACGGTTCACGAGTCAGTCACACACAAGGAAGATCATTGGGTATCGAGCCTCGCAAGGGTAGAGCAACAGCCAATAACCTCCCGGTGCCTCATGTACGCATTTGTCTGCACTGCGGCTGAATGTGTCAACGACTGTCCGCGGTGTCTTCAAACTTCTCCAATTNCCTCATGTACGCATTTGTCTGCACTGCGGCTGAATGTGTCAACGACTGTCCGCGGTGTCTTCAAACTTCTCCAATCAAAAATCTCATCATGTATAATGTGTTCAATTGTTTCCTGAATTTGCCATGACAGTTTTATAATTGTGTTAACAGCAAAGTAATTTTTTAATTGAATTAAATGTTTCATAAAATACAATATTTAATTTATAATTGATATGAATGAAAACAGTGAGAAAATATGTGTGTTGGTAATGCCTAGTGAGAAATAGTTCTTATGCAAAATCTTATTAAACTGAGTGCGCACGGGTGAGGTGCAGTGTCCCTTTGGTGTGTTTTTCTAGGCTCAGGAAAGCTTAGTTTGAGAGAGGCGGAGGAATATCCTGGAAGTAGAACTTTAGCAGGGCTTCAGAAAAGTTAGAAGTAACAGTGAATGGACTGTAGTTGTCACATGGCTTTCATTGTAAGTGTTAAAAAAAAACTATAAAATATTTTAATGCATCGTTAATTTATTTTCAAGGCAAATGTATGTCGATATTTTGTTGCCCATTCATGAATTTAGTTACTGAAACACAATCTCCGACCAAGTGGACTGCCTGAGTACACTTCGAGCGGCTGTTCAACAACGTGTTTAGATAATGCTAACAACGCACTTCAGTTAGTGTCCTTGACGATAAACCTCTGAGAGTACACTGGAGTGAGATCAAGCTAATCCCGCTCGGTTGTCACGCATATATTACATCGATCGTCGTGCGCAGTTGAGAGTTGAGCTGCACAGATTAAAAATAAGCCAGTTAAGATAACAGCGAATNCCTCATGTACGCATTTGTCTGCACTGCGGCTGAATGTGTCAACGACTGTCCGCGGTGTCTTCAAACTTCTCCAATTAAAAATCTCATCATGTATAATGTGTTCAATTGTTTCCTGAATTTGCCATGTTTCACGACAGTTTTATAATTGTGTTAACAGCAAAGTAATTTTTTAATTGAATTAAAAGTTTCATAAAATACAATATTTAATTTATAATTGATATGAATGAAAACAGGGAGAAAATATGTGTGTTGGTAATGCCTAGTGAGAAATAGTTCTTATGCAAAATCTTATTAAACTGAGTGCGCACGGGTGAGGTGCAGTGTCCCTTTGGTGTGTTTTTCTAGGCTCGGGAAAGCTTAGTTTGAGTGAGGCGGAGGAATATCCTGGAAGTAGAACTTTAGCAGGGCTTCAGAAAAGTTAGAAGTAACAGTGAATGGACTGTAGTTGTCACATGGCTTTCATTGTAAGTGTTAAAAAAAAACTATAAAATATTTTAATGCATCGTTAATTTATTTTCAAGGCAAATGTATGTCGATATTTTGTTGCCCATTCATGAATTTAGTTACTGAAACACAATCTCCGACCAAGTGGACTGCCTGAGTACACTTCGAGCGGCTGTTCAACAACGTGTTTAGATAATGCTAACAACGCACTTCAGTTAGTGTCCTTGACGATAAACCACTAGAACCTCTGAGAGTACACTGGAGTGAGATCAAGCTAATCCCACTCGGTTGTCACGCATAGATTACATCGATCGTCGTGCGCAGTTGAGAGTTGAGCTGCACAGATTAAAAATAAGCCAGTTAAGATAACAGCGAATCAGCTTAAGGAAAAATGTATATCAATAGAATTGGATGAAAACATCTCAACAGTTGTTTCTAAGTCGAACTATTTTTTTTTCTCCCGTTACTCGTTTCATGTCCTTATCCTTAACCAAATGTTCCCGCATTATTTAATAATTTCAGTCACACGTAGGAAAATATTTATGTAACTAAAACAGTACGAACATAAAAAAATGATGTGAATAGTTCCCTACGGTATGTAAAGCTTTGAATTGTAAAGCTCTATCATAAAGTTAGACTACAAAGTTAAAAAAAAAAATAATACAGGATTGAAAGGTTACAATACCCTTAAATAGCAAACAAAAAATTAAAATAAACGTGAGCAAACACTTCAAATAAAACTGTATGCCGCATTGCCCGGCGTGTCAGGTCTGTGAGTCACTGTTTCACTTCCGATGATCTGCACTCGATGTTGTTTACCAAGCTGTTTACTTACATACTTCAGGGGAAAAAAACAATTATTCATTGCGAGTCTGCCGATCCTATTCTTTACTTTACAAATAAACAAGTTATGTAATCTGTTCACGGTTAATTGAGCACTTTTTCAGAGCCCTCAGTGAGAATTTAGTATAGGATGATACATGTTAATGAAATGCGGTTTTTCGAACCCTAATCTTGAGGATATAAACTTGAAACTAAAACCTAAGTGGGGGAATTGATACTCTCAATCTCTCTATAGACGCAAATATAACAATTGGTTTTCCAGTAAATTTTCATATAATTATTAAGTTTTCTGATTTTTCCGGGAAACAGGCTACACATTAATGTTACAAAATGTGTGTTTGTAACGCCAAGTACTAAATAGTTCTTAGTCTGAGTGCACACGAATGCGGTGCGCTGTCCCTTTGGTGCAATTTTCTAGACTCGGTTAAGCTTTGTTTGCACGAAGCGCAGGAATATCCTGGAGACGGAACTTTAGCAGGTCTACTTGACAGTGCAATGCAACCACCAATGAACTATATTTATTTACAAAAAAATTAATAAATGGCGTTTGGGGAGTGCACCTAGGGCAAGGCGACACCCTCCGAGTGACGGTCTTTCCAGCTGGGACCCGTAGGTGACCGTCATNATTTTTCCGGGAAACAGGCTACACATTAATGTTACAAAATGTGTGTTTGTAACGCCAAGTACTAAATAGTTCTTAGGCAAAATAGTATTATTCTGAGTGCACACGAATGCGGTGCGCTGTCCCTTTGGTGCAATTTTCTAGACTCGGTTAAGCTTTGTTTGCACGAAGCGCAGGAATATCCTGGAGACGGAACTTTAGCAGGTCTACTTTTCAGTGCAATGCAACCACCAATGAACTATATTTATTTACAAAAAAATTAATAAATGGCGTGTGGGGAGTGCACCTAGGGCAAGGCGACACCCTCCGAGTGACGGTCTTTCCAGCTGGGACCCGTAGGTGACCGTCATCCCCGGGCATGAGAGAAATGAGACCCTAGAATGGAGCGGCGCTGAAGTGCAAGGGCGGGAGAAGCGGGAGTGCCCCGAGAAAGCCCGCGGTCAAGCGTCATCGTCCAGCACGATTCCCACATGTGAAGGTCCGGGAGTGAGCCCGCCGGGGATCGAACCCGGATCGCCGTGGTGGGAGGCGAGTGCCCTTGCCAATGCGCCACCGCTGCCCCATTTATTTACATACTTGTACTACATAGGCGTGGCGGGCCTTGCAAGAATGTTCTGTGTTCCCCCAGCAGCGACACGGGCCACCGTCGTTGGAGACGCAGGTTCGCACGTGCTCGGTGCAGGGTCGACGTAATAAACACAGAGCCTGTTTGCCATGCTGTGCTGTTATCAGCGGAGCAATGGCTCCGTGCAAACAAGTGTCTTGTACCGTGTGGAGCCTGCGCCCCGCTTTCCAGCCGCTCTCGCAGCGGACCCGGCGACGAGGCGGGCAAAGAGATTCGGGTTGCTCTTTAAGGCGCCCGTCTACCTGGAACGTTTTCCCACGTTTAGGCCGAGAAGCGCGGGAGCGATAATGGCGACACTGCCACGCGCATCAAGTACGCCATCGCCGCTAAGCGCAAGGCTCTGAACTGGCGTGCAGTGTTCTCGTCGTGCTGCGTGTACCTATGGGACTTTCAGCGGTGACCATATTATTTTATTAGTGGGAAGTCTTTAGGAAGGTTCAATGCAGGCCCCTATAGTAGTTTTGTATGTATCTGATGCGTGCATTTTGAGCTACAGCGCCTTGGAAATGCCGTTTTTAGCATTTTTGGAGTACTCTGAATTGATGTTTCTAACGTAGTGATATTTTGAAAGTACTTAACAGCTCTCGTCTGAAGTGTATGTTCTTTTCGTAGATGAGCACGTTGGACGCAAGCTTAATAGTTTCGTTGAAAAACGTGTATTTGGAACACTCTGCAACGCAGTTCCAGCGCCAGGTAGACAGGCGCCTTAACAACTAGGTCACGAGAGCCGGTAAGGGAGACTGTGGTGATGTTGGAGCAGCGCCGGAATGAGAGGGCAGGGGAAACAGGGGATTCCCCCGAGAAAACCCACCGACCAGCGGTATCATCCGACACGATTCGGGAGAGACTCAGCCGGGGATTGGTGGAAGGCGAGCAGTGTAACCACTCAGCCACCGCTGTTACCCCCTCCCCCTCCACTTCAAACCACCAACCCCCTCATCCGGCGAGGCGAAAAAACGAGTGATCATAGGTGTGCGCAAACATTTCCATTAAGGGCGTGGCCACTGAATTTAATACATNAAAAACGAGTGATCATAGGTGTGCGCAAACATTTCCATTAAGGGCGTGGCCACTGAATTTAATACATCATAAACTGTAATTATAATATAAACATATATATATATATACTCCTATTTAAATATGTAAACGCATACACACAAATCCACAGGCAGGCATAAAATAATCGCTGATTCATATTTTTTTTTTCAGGGTACGCAGGCAGTAAAATCAACACACAGACTGTCTGGCTGTTTTAGTTCACCGAGAACGTTATAACTGAATAGGGGCTCGTATGATTTCTGAAGCTTCCTCCTTGAGTCCGAATTGATCAATATTCCAGTGCATGTTCTCAAAAACAATGCGANAGGGTACGCAGGCAGTAAAATCAACACACAGACTGTCTGGCTGTTTTAGTTCACCGAGAACGTTATAACTGAATAGGGGCTCGTATGATTTCTGAAGCTTCCTCCTTGAGTCCGAATTGATCAATATTCCAGTGCATGTTCTCAAAAACAATGCGATGTGGTTGTGAGTTTCTGAATAAAGGCGTTTATATCTTAGATATGGTGTTTTAGAGAACTACAGTCATATGTTCACGCACTATTTTTAAGGCTGTTCGCGGTGAACTGAGAAAGTTTTAAGGCCCTGCTTAAGATCTGCTTGTATGCACATTGTGTATCCTTGCGCCACATCTTATAATTAGCATTGCCACCGACTTAATCACTATATTCGTGCGTCGAACATTTTAAACTGTGAAATTGCTGGTAAAGAAAATATTTTACAAATTTGCTTTTATCTAACTTTTATACACATTTAAAGATTGGAAAGCAAAAAGTAGTCATTTCAGTATTTACAAATGTTAACCTAACACGTTTGATTCATTGTTAAGACAAGGGACTGCTTTCTCTCCAACGTTACCAACTTTACTGAGCGCAAACCAGTCGACGTACCCGTTAAAATATATGTTGGTGGGGGGGGGGGACATTTCTCAAAGGTTGATATCAGAAGTGCTTAACTAACCATGAAAATCTTGTACAGTCCATTCCGGATTACTTCCCACATTTCTGAAGCCCTGCTGAAGTTCTACTTCCAGGTATGCCCCTGCCTCACGCAAACGAATGTTAACCAAGTCTAGAAAATAGCACCAAATGGGCAACGCATCGTATTTTTGCGCACTTAATTTAAATATGTAGCATCATAACCCTATTTCTTACTAGGCTTTATCAAGACACCTATTTTCTTCCGGTTTTCATTCAAATTAATTATAAATTAAATTATTTAATTCATAAGTAAAATATAAGTAAAAGTGAAATTCAATCAAAAATAAAATACTTTTGTGTTAACAGAAGTATAAAACTCTTAGTAATACACGACATACTTAGGAAATAACCAAACATTAAATATATATAGGGAGATTTGTCAAAAGTTTAATTTAAGAAATGTGAAGACACTCCCAATAAATTAAAGTAATTTGAAGCAATGGCGTAGGCAGAAGTTTATTTTTTTTGGAGGAGGGAGGGGTTTTTTTCCCTTAATTGATGAAGCAGCTTAAGATCAACAGTAGATGTAGATACCTGTTTTTTTCACACTTTGCTTATTTTTGTTGCCTTATTATAACTTTTAATTTGCCTAATTTGTTATGTGTCCTTCATATTTAAAGGGGAGGGTTGAACCACGAACTTCTCCGTCCCCCCCTGCGGTGTTTCAGTGGCTAGACTTATCGCCTTCCACTAAGACGAACCGAGTTCGATTGCGGGCGGGGCCGCCCCCGAATTTTCGGAGGCGGGAATCGTGCCGGACGATACCGCCCGCTGATCGATGGGTTTTCTCGGGGATCTCCCACTTACCCTGCCCTTGCATTTCGGCTNTTTTCTCGGGGATCTCCCACTTACCCCGCCCTTGCATTTCGGATCTGCTCCAAACCCACCTCGCTTCACCCTCGTCAGCTGTCAAGACCTCGATGTTAAGAGCCGCCTATATCACTCTACGTAAACAAACTCTGCAGCTGTATTTTCGAATTAAGGCAATCGAATGAGTGGCCAAACAAATACACGTACTGTTGATTCAACTAAAGATTATGTTGACAGTCTAATTTATTTTGCCCACCGCAGAATTTTTGTTTATTCAAGCATGTATGTTGTTAGATGAGCAAAATTAATTTTGTTGCTTTTCAAGTTTCATTTGCTTGGATTGGATCGGGGAGGGCTTAGTAACTTCCCTCTGTCTTACGCCTGAAGGCNTTGCTTTTCAAGTTTCATTTGCTTGGATTGGATCGGGGAGGGCTTAGTAACTTCCCTCTGTCTTACGCCTGAAGGCTTATCAGGGGTCGGCTTACAAACTAACTTGTGACCTAACTTAAACTTACCTGGGATTCGAACCTAGAACCTCCCGTAGACCGGTGGCACGGGAGGTCGGCGTTTTGTTTACTTAAGGTGGCCGCCTGGTTGAAGGAATTTTGTACGTCTGAGGCTTAAAAGCGTGGGAGCGCTAGGGGCGACCGAAACGTGCGCATCAACTCTCTCGTCGCCTCTACGCGCAAAGCACAGAACTGGCGTGCAATCTTGCCGTCGATAACGCGCCTCTGTGAGACTATCAGCGGAGGCTCTACCATTTTATGACGTAATAATAAAAATAAAGAGTTGATGGATGTCCATATTCCTTTTTTTAATGTTTTGTACTGGAATGTTTATACCTTAAAAATGACCGAGAAAACACCCGATTGAGCAGTTTTCACTATCACAAAAACATGCTTTGGAGAGAAATGGAGGAACTGAAAACGTATACAGACGCGTAATGTTTCTCAAATGCTATTCGTAAGAAGACCTCACTCAGGCACGTTGGACGGTTTTTTTTTTAATAAACCGTTTTCTGCTGGAGCTCTGCGCCCAGTTCGGCGGCCTACCCAGGCGGCCACCTTAACAAAATATTTTGTTGGGGCAACTCTATATTTTTGTAATAAAATTATAATGGTGTGGGGAGAGTGCACCCAGGGCAAGGCAACACCCTCCGAGTGACGGTCTTTCCAGCTGGGACCCGTAGGTGACCATCATCCCCGGGCATGATAGAANGCATCTTCTTCCTGAAGACGCACAAGTGCGCGAGCAGCACGGTGCAGAACATCCTGATGAGGTACGGCGCGAGGCACGGCCTCGACTTCGTGCTGCCGGAGACGGGCAACTACCTCGGCAACCCGCGACCCTTCGTGCCGGACCTGGTGGGCGAGAAGCTGCGCACGCCCGACGGCAAGTACCACGTGTTCGCGCACCACACGCGCTACAACGCGACGGCGATGCGCGCGGTGATGCGCGACGGAGCGGCGCACGTCACCATCATGCGCGACCCGGTCAAGCTGTTCGAGTCGCTGTACTCGTACTACGGCCTGGCCGGCTACGTGCACATGCCGCTGCAGCAGTTCATCCGGCTGCCGCTGACCCAGGTGGAGCAGGTGCCGCGCCTCGGCAAGAAGATCGGCGTCAACCAGATGGCGTGGGACCTGGGCGTCGAGGTCTACGGCTTCCACAACGAGAAGCTCATGCAGTCCCTCATCCGCCACGTGAGTGCCTCCTCCTTCACTTCGCAGACGCTCGACTGAATGCTTTTTCAAATCAGTCTGAGTGAAGAGATTTGGGCGGCTCTCAACAGCGGGTTCTCAATACCCGATGAGGGTGATTGAGGTGAGCGTGGAGCAGAGCTGGAATCAAGAGGCCGGGGGCAAACGGGAGATCCCCGAGAAAACCCGCCGACCAGCGGCGTCGTCCGGCACGATTCCCACATGTGGAAATTCGGGAGCGACCCCCACCGGAAATCGAACCAGGTCCGTCGGCCAGNCAGTCCCTCATCCGCCACGTGAGTGCCTCCTCCTTCACTTCGCAGACGCTCGACTGAATGCTTTTTCAAATCAGTGTGAGTGAAGAGATTTGGGCGGCTCTCAACAGCGGGTTCTCAATACCCGATGAGGGTGATTGAGGTGAGCGTGGAGCAGAGCTGGAATCAAGAGGCCGGGGGCAAACGGGAGATCCCCGAGAAAACCCGCCGACCAGCGGAGTCGTCCGGCACGATTCCCACATGTGGAAATTCGGGAGCGACCCCCACCGGAAATCGAACCAGGTCCGTCGGCCAGGTGAGAGGCGAGTGGTCTGGCCACTACACCACCGCGGCTCGTTGGCGGGACAGAAATGACATTTCTGTGCGTATTGTACACAATTGCGAGCACTAGTTCTGAAGGTGTTAATGTATTTTAACTTGCACACTTGCTCACGTGTGCCTGGCCATGCTTAGTTTACGAGTGACAGAAGGAAACGCGCTCACGCGGCAGTGATTGTATGTGAAGGTTAGAATATTTTCGGCCTGCATGGTGGTGTCTAAAACACAAAGTTCCCGGTGGTGCCACGAGATCGGAAAGTGCAGATTTAGAAATTGCTTGAGGGAGTTAACGTAAGTTAGAAAGTAGTGCTCCTGGTATGACCTTAAATAGGTATCGGCCACCAGGAGGGGAGGCTGGAGAGGAAAGCGCCGGTTCCACCGGGAACTTTGGCTGACGTGCGCCCGGTAAATTTGCTTGCAACTTAGGGAAAATTAGTTACGTGCCTTAAAATTTAACTGAAAGCATTATATAAACGTTTGTGTATGTTGAAATTATTTATTTTGCTTCATGTTTCTCTTAGTACACCTAGGTGTAAGATTGAGCGAATTCGTAAAATATTTTCCATTGCGATAATTTAAAAGGTGTTTAGTCCATCCATGGTCACTTCCAACTTTTCTGTAGCCCTACTTAAGTTCTACTTTCAGGATATTCCTCCGCCTCATGCAAGCAAAGATTTAACCAAGTCAAAAAAATCACACCAAAGGGACAACGCACAGCATTTTACGAGCTCAGTTTAATAATATTTTGCTTGAGAACTATTTATTAATAGGTGTTACCAACATACACTTATTGCCTCTCTGATTGTATTATTATTAGTTATGAAACTAATATTATGATTTATGTGTGAAATATGAGCAAAAATTCAATTTAACCAAAAATAAGATACATTTATGTTAATAGACGTATAAAACGGTTATGATAAACGACATATTTTGGAAATAAACGAACACTTAATACACGGGGTGATTTTGCAAAGGTTTGATTCAAAAAGTGTGAATATACCGTGAATTGACTATACTTGATCAACGCATTCAAAAAGTCATGAGGCTCACTACAATGTTCATTTGGCGTATGGTGGAATACTGTAAGATATGCATATATGCTGTTCACGGTAAAGTGAGCACTTTTAATGCCCTAGTTACTTTTTCTTTTCAGCCAATTTTTATTCTTTAACCACGTCTTTAAATAAATATTGCCAAGTAAGTAATAAACACAGTGTGTATATTCCACCGCACTCGGAAGTTAACGTATAAGGTTAAAATAAAATATATTTATTGACTGTTATATAAAATGATAGGGATTTCAAAAGTGCTCAGTTTACCGTGAATAGCCTATACATGTATATATTAAGCAGGTCTTTCAAAAATGCTCAGTTTACTGGGAACAGACTGTACTCGAGGTTGCCGAAGTGTAGGCACGACAATTATCACTGTTGTTGGATACACCGACCGCGTGGTGAACTTCTTACATGCGCTATTTGCTGTTAACTGAGCCCTGCGTTATATATGCTTTTCCTCTCATGCTGTATCCTTCCGCCACATGCAAACCGCACATTACCATGGGCCTCGTGGCATTATTCGTGCGCCAGCCAAGCGAAAAAAATAGAACTTGTTAGGAATTTAAATGCGTTTGTTACTAATAAAGAAATTCGTACTCTAAGTGTGCACAGGAGCCGCGGTGGTGTAGTGGCTAGACTACTCACCTCCCACCTAAGCGAACCGGGTTCTGTTCCCGGATTTTCGCATGTGGGAATCGTGAGTAAGTGAAGAGATTTGGGCGGCTCTTAACGGCGAGGTCTTGAGACCCGATGAGGGTGATTGAGGTGAGTATGGAGCAGCGCCGGAATGAAGGGGCGGGAAAACGAGAAAATCCGCCGGCCAGCGGCGTCGTCCGGCACGATTCCCACACGCGAAAATCCGGGAGTGGCCCGGCTGGGGATTGAACCCAGTTCACATTGGCGGGATGCGAGCAGTCTAACCACTACTCTACCGCGGCCCCGTTTATTTAGTGAGAAGCGCGTATATTGGAAAACACTGATTTTAAAGACAAAATTTTACTATGGAGTCCCCTTAAGAAAATACGTCGATTAAGTTAGGAGAAAATGGTGAATAAAAACATCGTTATTTGTATTTTAGGTCAAACTCAGTTATATAATGAGTGTGTTACAATGCATGTGTTATTAAAGCAAGTTGTTCTGAAATAACTGGCCGAAATACACATAGTTCTTAGTCAACTTTCTCTGCTTTCTGTCGCGCGGGACCGATGGAATCATTAGTGTGGTGGAAAGCGTAGTATGTTACTCTTTCCTCCTCTTGAAACCATTACTGTTGTCTTGAACAGTGCAGTTGTGTAAAACGCAGTCGTCATTGGTCAATATAATAGGTTATCTACTCTTCGTAGACAACGTCAAACCCCCACTTTGCCAAAACTGCGAAACATAAACTGAGTGGACCTGAATAATGAAGTAATCCCGCACCCCACATATTCCCCGGACTTAGCACCTTCGGGCTACCTCGCATCATCGTTTCCCGNAATAATGAAGTAATCCCGCACCCCACATATTCCCCGGACTTAGCACCTTCGGGCTACCTCGCATCATCGTTTCCCGAAGTCACTACTGGTGTATGCTTGGATGGGTCCTTCTTATAGGCAATGGCCGATTCCTTTACCCATTTCTGCTTCTCTGAGCGAATTGCTTCGTCTCTGTTGACCTTGCTGTTGAGATGTTGAGCCCTGCCTACCAAGTACCCCATGCCCATGCATCTCGATGGTCACTTGTTGAAGGACACCCGTTTTCAAAAACAGGGTTAGTGTAGGAAGTGCCTCCCGGGGACTTCTTTGTCTCCAGGAGTCACTTCATTCATTGACGGAGTCTTTGGAATTGTTCCGATAGGTTGCTCGTAGTAAACTGAGCACTTTCAGAAGCCCTGCTTAACATCTATGTGTATGGATTTCGTGTATTCCTCCGCCATGTGTAAAATTAACATTGCATTGGGCCTGATGACTTTATTCATGCGTTGGTCTAGTAAAACTCTAAAATTATCAGAAAGGATTCTACAAATCTGCTAAATCTTACACTTAGGATGCATAGAAGAAACATAAACCAAAATTAATTATTTCGCTTTTCACAAATGTTTATCTAAAACTTTTAATTGGACGTCAAGACGCGGAAATACTTTCCCTACGTCGTTACCAACATCATCGGGAGAATGCCACTCAGTGCGCCCGTTGAGATAAATGGAGGCAGAAGAAGTGATATTTGTCAAAGGTTGATTTCAAAAGTGCTCGTTTGATCGTGAACAGCCTCTAGAGATGATTCGGTGCGAACGGAGACAATATTGAATGATGCAGATAAAAGTTTTTCCCGATGTACAGAAATGTCAAAGTGACTTTTGTAATATATTTGTCGTAACCCGTTATTATTTTGATAAGATTGCTTAGTTATTAGTAGGAGCAGTGATATTTCGCGAAAATATTTCGAGACAAGATGCAGTCCAAATCACTGTAGGGTAATCCAACTTCTTTGATTGGCTAAAAAATGTTCTGGCCCGTGTTAACCGTTTGCGCGCGAATCACGGAGGTTCAGTGTCGGAGTTACTTAGTCCTG
>NQII01003008.1:128252-142931 GCA_002778355.1 Clitarchus hookeri
CCTCTGCCGGCTCGTCACCGTGCACGAGCTCGACTTCACGTCGCAGCTGCGCGACCAGCAGGCGAGGCGGCTCAAGGTGCTCGCCCAGCTGGACGACCTCTTCCAGGTGCACGACGACGATGTGTCGCCCGCGCCGCTCGCCTCCAGGTAGTGCCGGGCCTCCTCGCCGGCGCGTGCGACGTCGTGCACTCTTCGTCCAGGTCGTCGAAGGCTGGGAGAGCGTCCTTTACCGGGTTAAGGCCCCTGCCTACCGGCTGCCAGCTGCGAAATTTAAATAGGAAATCCCATGTTAAGGAAATTTCACCCTCAGCGCGTTAATTTCAAAGATGGGCGTTTAGAACAAAACGTATTCTTCACAAATGTTTAAGGAGAAAATCCCTACGAGCGTATATTTCCAATACACCTAGGTAGTATGTTTTTTTTTTTTTTTTTTTTTTTTGTAAAACATAAATTCTAAAAATTCCTTGCAAACAGGCTGTATAAGTTGTGGAAACATGCCCGATATAGGGGACTTCTCATTAAAAAAATTCGTGAAGAATTCCTTTTTGTTTGAAACTCTTGACGAACTGAGGTGAAATTCCCTTAACGTGGGATTTCCTGTTTAAATTGCCCAGCTGCCAGCTGGTTGGCGGTGTCCTTGAGTGTTGTGCTGCTCGATCGCGCAGTGTGCTGTTTCAATTGCAGGTTGTACCTGTAACGCCCGACAATGCTTGGGTGTGGAGATCCTCACTCGTTCGTCTGCAACAGGCGATCGCAAGTCCTNTGTACCTGTAACGCCCGACAATGCTTGGGTGTGGAGATCCTCACTCGTTCGTCTGCAACAGGCGATCGCAAGTCCTGGGGAAACTTTTGGACATGCCTAAACAATTTCCCTTCGGCTGTAGTGAAGAACACTTCTCAAATATTCGAGTTTCCCTCTCGAAACGATAATTTATAGACATTTATGTCCTTTTGAAGCATTATTTCCTGTCTTGCTATGCGAAGCTAAACCCTGTTACTTTTTATGTGTCTCGAAGATACCGTACTTACAAGAAAATGAAATTTTCACATAAGACTCCATTAACTGTAAATAATGAAAAATCATTCTTAAAGAAAACGCAAGTACTACAAAATGAAAAAACAAATTTCTACTGGAAATATATTAGTATTGTGCCTTTCGTTTTTTGTTTCTATCTCGACACGGTAGCGTATAGAAAACCAAGGCTCACCGAACGTCTTTAGTACAGTATAATTAGATCATTCAAACCATTTNCGACACGGTAGCGTATAGAAAACCAAGGCTCACCGAACGTCTTTAGTACAGTATAATTAGATCATTCAAACCATTTGATTCTGTTCATAGTTTGCCATGTTCCTTCCGGCGATGGTATTCCGTTTGCAGCCCGGTAACGGGGATATAGTGAATTAGTTCTTATTTAATGTCTTATGTTGTCGACTGACCAATGCTTCGGCTAGCTCATTGCGAACTTGGTATGTCGAAAGGTCAATCAATATGCGACCAATTTTTTTTTTTTTTGCTGATTCCGCATTGCTTCGTAATCGCGAAGTCGTGCACCGTGATCGGGCGTGCCTGTATGTGAAATTGTAAATAAGTAGCTGGTACTGCCTCCGGCCGTAGCCCGTGATCACCGCTAACGGCCCGTGATCACCGCTAACGGCACTCACGTCGCCGTCCACCGTATCGTGGTAACAAATCTGATTGACTTGAGGCTCCGGGACGGCGGTGATCGCAGGACCTCCCTCGCCTCTCGAGACTGCCGGGATCACCGCCCACCGAGTCCCCTCGCGCAAGTGTCCAATCACAAACACAGCCTGCGCCTAACTCTGGAGCGGGAAAGTCGCCTCTCCTGCCAGGACGTCACCACATTCCTCTATAGGTGGTTTGCGGTCAAGTGAGCACTTATAACTAAGGGCAGTGATATTTCGCGAAAAGATTTCGAGACAAGATACAGTCCAAAGCACTGCGGGGTCGTCCAGCTTCTTTGATTGGCTAAAAAATGTTCTGGCCCGTGTTAACCGTATGCGCACGAATCACAAAGGTTCAGTGTCGGAGTTACTTAGTCCTGAGTGGCTTGGTCAAAGACGGACACGGCACCAGCAGCCAACGGAGGTATAACAGCAGCTGAGGTGTGTATATAGTATTGAAGTCTACTGTGTGCTCCGATTTTTACGCGAAAAGTCACTGGCCCTAGTCATAAGATATGTTCTACTCGACTGGGCCAATTACAAATAAGTTACCTCGACACTGAACGTCCGTGATTGGCTGGCAGACATCTAAGACACGTGTGAGTTAAAACCACCCAACCGCGATATTGGATCTGAGCTAACGTGCTTTGGAATACAACTAGTGCAGCAATCTTTTCGCGACGAACAGGTGGCCTTAGTTATAGGCTGTGCATGATTAATATAACACTTTTGAAAGCGCTACTAAGGATACATTTATCTTCTTATCATCTAAACTTTTTCCATATGAGCAGCCATGGTGGCTGAGCGGTTAGACTGCTCAATCCCCCGGGTTTTCTCGGGGATCTCTCGTTTCCCCCGCCCTTGCGCTCCTGCGCTGCTCCAATCCCACCTCATTTCACCCTCGTCGGCTTTCATGATCTCCTGAAGAGCCGCCCAAATATCTCAACTCAATTCCTACCATATGTANTCATTTCACCCTCGTCGGCTTTCATGATCTCCTGAAGAGCCGCCCAAATATCTCAACTCAATTCCTACCATATGTAAAATTTATATTGCAATAAGCCTGATCACTTTATCCAAGTGCACTTCAAGTGAAACAGTGAAATAGTTGAGAGTGTAAGTTTATAATATGCACATTCGTGCTTTATAATGCATATGAAAACAGAAACACTTCAAAGGCCGTAAACTTCAACATTACACTCGCAATATGCCAAATATTGGAAATATTTTTTATTAATCAGCTGGCAACTTTACTTGGCGCCTTCATGTCACTGTGTACTGTAGCATATATGCAATTTACTGACAGTGTTTTTTTTTTTTAAAGATTGACTTGAAAGGTGTTCTTTTTACCGTGAACTTCCTAAAATAGCATTTACTCATTCAGTGCAGTGAAATTACATTTACAGTTGTCTATGTTTCCATAATACCATACTGGTTGTATACTTTTATGTAATGAATGACTACCTTTAGTTAGTCATCGATATATTTGTAAAATCCGTCCCTCCGTGGCCGATGGCCCTTGAGCAGAAATATGTCTGGATGGCACATAGGGTAGGGGGAGGGGTGAAACCTCATTGGCTGCCTGCACCACGTGTGTTTTAGTATAAGCTGCTCGATATTTTGCACAAGTCTTATTATTAATCCTTCGTATAACGTTGAAAATAATAAATTAATGTTCGGATAAATGACGAGATGATTGGTGAAAATGTTACCAAACAGACNAATTAATGTTCGGAGAAATGACGAGATGATTGGTGAAAATGTTACCAAGCAGGCACTGTTCGTATGAACATTGCCGACTAAGTCACCTGCCATAAATTAAACGTATACACCACTAAGTAGGGCGATAACAATTTGGAAACCGCAAATCGCGGCGTGAGTCGGTTCCGGATCATCGACTTTACGGCTTCGTCGTCGCTACGCCGCTGCGGTATGGCGTATTCTTAAAGACTTCTGCATTAGCCGCACGACTCTCTCCCGAGAAACTAAGGAAGTTGTAGTTATTCGACGTCCAGTGACACTTTCAACTGCCTTTGATGACACGCTTTTCCGTCTACGTTCGTGTGAATGTTTCACTCACGCCAGGTGTCTACGAACAACGTCGTCCTTCTCTACGCTGAACATGGTATCCAGGTAATGCTAGCAATGGCGTCGCAGTTGAATTTCTAAAAAACATCGATAACGTCCCAAAATATTAAAGTGATGAACGACGTTTCAGAAAGTGTATATTCGACGAAATGTTTCATACAAATTAATTAGTAAAAAAATTAACAATCTGTTTCGTCTTTCTTTATTAAAGACAGATGCCGAACGAAGAAAATTAAGTTCCAATAATTTTTTTTCTCGTATTAAATACAGAGGTTGTGACTGCTTTATGTTAATTTGTATTTTCTGCCTGCGATAAAGTGAGTACCTCTGTTTCTCATTTGCCGCTTGCAGTGCAGGAAATAATAAAACGCACAACGATTATAAATACAAACAGCTCTACTCACCATCGAACTCCTTATTTTTTTAAAATCTTTTTAATAAAATCCGAATTGTATCAAAAGTCTTTAGGTCTAGGGATCGCAGTTCTTCTGTAAATATATTGAATAGTTACATAATCTTGATCAGATACATGCAATGAACACTTAGTAATATACGTAAATGCTGTCTTTAATTCTACTGTAAAATAAACACCCTTACTAATTGGCTATTTTGAATAAATAAATAATATTTTTTTTAACAATTATTTAATAATATTAACTATCATTATTTTAATTGTTTGGGACGTCATGACAACTGTGATAATTTGTTCCTCGTGTAACCGCCATTTCTGTGGTTTGATTTTCACGGTGGATACAATTTGTTTACAATTTACAGAATTTTACAGAGTAAGCTTTGCCGCTTCTGGTTTTAGAGAAACTTTAAATTGAACACGAAATAAAATCTAATAAGCTACTGGTTTCGTTTTTAAAAGTGTTTTGCTGTTTCTGATGCTTGAAATTAAGACGAATCGAAATCATTATTTAAATAAGTCAACTTCCACCATCAATAGTGAGACGTTTAACATATCGTAATTGCGTCATAAAAGTTTTGAATACTAGGCCTATTAAAATATAATCTCCTTTTCAAAATTGTTTCCTGAAAGTAAAGAACTAGTAAATTGAAAAAAAAACCTATACTTCATGCCTTCTTAGTTGCCATACGGATCTTATTGTAAGCAGTCGTGTATATTATAATAAAAAAAAAACAGTGGAACTATTCAATGTGAATATTTTTGTCAGGGCAGAAATGAAAGTCGATATTTTGTTGCCAGTTCATAAATTCTGTTATTGAAACGTAAATGGGGTTGTTGAGAAGTGTCAGTCTCAGCAAAAATCGCTGTTATAATCCATTCATGGTTACTTCACACTTTTCCGAAGCCCTGCTAAAGTTCTACTTCCAGGATATTCCTCCGCCTCGAGCAAACTAAGCTTAACTAAGTCTATAATATCACACCAGAGGACAACGCACCGAATTCGCGCGCACTCAGTCGCAATAATATTTTGCACGAGAACTATTTCTTACTAGGCGCTACCAACACACATGTTTTCTCACTGTTTTTATTCATATTTATGGTAAATAAAATATTATAATTTATAAATAAAATACAGGTAAAACGTTTTTTTTTTTACGAAAAATAAGATACTTTCATTTTAACAGAGGTATAAAACGGTATATTTAGGATCATAAAACATTGCATATTTAGGAAATAACTAAACACATCGTACATGGGGTGATTTTTCAAAGGTTTGATTGAAAAAGTGTGAAGAAACCGCGAATAGACTACAGAAGCCCTCTGTTTATGATATCTATTCTTATGTAAAACAGTGTTTTAAACTATAGCGACAATGGTGCATCTCTTCTGAACAGATCGCTGTGTTGAAGCCCTACAGTCGCCGCTTCAAATTGCGAGTGGACGGAACACACGAGGGGGTTGGTTCCTCTTTGCCGCCGCGTTACAAATGCAAGACAACTCGGTGTACAAGAGCCACCCCCCAGGGCTTGTACCACCCCCGCGCCGGGGAGCTAGCTCCAGTGGTGCAAAGTGACGGACACGCGAAGTTTGTTCTTGATGTCTTACATCGCCGCCGCAATGATCCCCTTACGTGACCTTGAAGCGTTCAAAAATATTCAACTACGAAGGCGCCCGAGGAGGATTTACCACAAGCAAGAAATAGTCTTCCTGCGCCGGGCGGGCGAACCATCTCTGTGGATGCTGTGCTTGAGGTCATCAACACCCTAGTAGATTATCAGCTTTTCTCTCTCATCTTCTCTCGCTCGCATCTTGTTTCTCCCGTACCGAGACACTTTGCATTACTCGTGTTGTGCAAAACCTTTGTGATAGCGGTTTTCTCAAGAATTCTTTTAGCTATAAAAAGTGTACGATAAAGCGAGAAATATAAGCGGTGATATAAGAAATTTTTGAAATCAAACTTTGAAAAAAAAAAAATCACTGTCCTTTAACTGCTTCCCACGCTACGTGCTGTCGTGTTCTAGACGCTGGCATGCAGTCTCCCAGTTAAGTTGGTACGGAATTAAGATAAATAGTTCCAAGACTTAACGTTGTATTGCGATTGTAATATTAAAATTTACGGTAAATCAAGTTTGTGTTTTTCTGCTTAACACACGTTAGAGTACCAAATTACATTTAGGTACTGAGAAGATTTACGTTTTCACTTATTTGACGCATGGATTAAGTCATTAGACCAATGACAGTGTAAATGTTACGTATCGCGGAAGGACATAAATTTAGGCGAAAAGTAGAACCTAAGCAGGGCTTCCAAAAGTGTAGAAATATGTTTTTGAAGAGCAAATTCAAGAAACATAGAAACAAAACTTGTAACAATTATACCAGCTTTNAAAGTGTAGAAATATGTTTTTGAAGAGCAAATTCAAGAAACATAGAAACAAAACTTGTAACAATTATACCAGCTTTCCCTGAAAAAATAATGAATTCCATTACAAGTAAAAATAACTTCAACATTAAAAATTTCAAGAGTTATTTCACTTCTGCAGTTATTAATGAAAATATTTCTTGTTGAATGATTGCTACAAAATTTTCGTTCTAGAAACATTAAGTAAATCACTCCGCAAGTCTGAATAAAGTCTGCATTGGTCAGTTTAACCAGCTGTAATGAAGCATCTTAAATTCTCAAACTTCATGCTCGTGACAAATATCCGTAATTCACGAAGAAGTCCCGGTTTATCGTCGTTGAAGAAAATGATGCGTACAGTACAGTAACAGAAATTTTTTAGTTGTTACGTAGGTCATTTGTTTTGGTGTCCGTCATCCAGTTTCAATGGTTATTGTAGGAGTTATTTCAGTTCATTTTATTAACTGAATCAGCATGACCTTGCCATAAAAACCCCTCAAAGTGATTTTTTTTTCTACGGAATAATATTTCGGTGCATTCATTGACCACGAAAAAAAAAATCCTGTCACACCTCAAAAAACCAACACTGGATAATGCAATAAATTGTGCCAAGAATTCGGGGCTTGTTCAAATCTCTAGCTAAAACGCTATGCCGAATTATTAGTTTCTAGCTTAGTTCTGTTGTTTAGAGATACTTATTTTGAAACTATAAGTATACCTCTCCGGCTATATGTATATATTATGCCATAGAAAAAAGACAAAAGTTCTCACCTTTTGCCAAGTAACTATGGCGTAATTAGTTTAGCATTATTTTAAAATGATAAATAGTTTCTTGCCATTTTACAGTTACCACATANAGTAACTATGGCGTAATTAGTTTAGCATTATTTTAAAATGATAAATAGTTTCTTGCCATTTTACAGTTACCACATAATGCGTGGCTAAAATTTGGCGAATACATTTGAAAATCTTAAACGTGCTAAAATAAGAAATATTTAGTTATTTCATTGAAAAGTAAGTTATGGCAGGTGAACGGAAAATTCAGTATTTCTGATGAGGCCGAGCTTTAAGGTGATATAATAAGTTTGATAACTTGTAGGAGATACGAAGTTGCATTCCTCAAATATGGACTTGTTCACTACCTATGTATATTTGAACTGTGCATACGGGAAAAAAATAGTTATATACAAAGTACAAATAAATAGTTTATTTTGCGGTTGTAGACAGAGAATTTTGTAATTATTTGTAAGTTAAGGTTACTAAAGTATTTATAGGACACATGTGATCTGTGATTGCCTTTGGTAGATATATTTTAGTGTCAATAGTGTTATTTTATAAAACTGTTATGATGTGCAGTCGTTGAAGATATCTCGTAAATGAATTGTTAAGAGGTTACTTTTTTCGTGTTGTTATATTTGTGTGTGTGAAAATTGTGTAGTTTTGTGATTAGCTGTGTAAGAAGATTTTACTCTGAGTATTACTGAAATATTTTTGTAGATGCANAAAATTGTGTAGTTTTGTGATTAGCTGTGTAAGAAGATTTTACTCTGAGTATTACTGAAATATTTTTGTAGATGCAATAAAGATGTTTCATTTGTTATATTTCGATACATTTCTCAATTTTGTATAATCCATTGAATAATTCACGCTACTTGTATAAGAAGGTGAAATTATAATTTTCGTGCTGTAGATAGAAAGGAAATGTATAATTATGTTAACTTGTTTTTGCATGTTATTTTAATCACAACTAATGAGCCATGGACTTCAGAGTTTCGTTGCGAAGCATATATATATTTTGCTGACACGAAGGGAACCGTTTGAAGACATCAGAAGTGTAAGCTCACTTGATGGAATGGAGTAAAGAGATTTGAACGGCTCTTAACCTCGGAGTCTTGGCAGCCGATGAGGTGAGAGTGGAGCGGCGCCGGAATGCAAGCACGACATAAATGGGAGATCCCCGATAAAACCCGCCGACCAGCGTCCGGCACGATTCTCACGTGTAAAAGTCCGGGAGGCTGGCGCTCTAGCCGCAGAGCCACCGCAGCCCCCACTTGGTTGATACGTTATCCATGGTCTGTGTTTGTTTCTCAATGCAGAGACTGGCAAAGCCCACAGCAGTTCCAGAAGTAAAACCGATCAACGGCAACAAAAGGCATAACAGAAGGATTTTACACATTTTCACAGCCCGTTGTCGCCGACAACATTTTCAATATTTATATATTTTTTTACTATTTTAGCAATTTCGTGCATAATTATTTGTCCGAGCAGATAACTTTATACTCAGGTAAACATTTCACTAAATTATTTTCGGAAATATGACCATGTTTCTAGGCACTGAGTTACCGACGAAAGAACCCCGTCATCTAGAAGTTTCTGGCCAAAGCTACAGAGGAAAATAGAACGTAGGGGTGTTTCGATGTAAATAATGTACATTTGACTGTCTTGTCGCGCACAGTTTCTTGGGGGCATGATCCTGACATACGTAGCATGNCGATGTAAATAATGTACATTTGACTGTCTTGTCGCGCACAGTTTCTTGGGGGCATGATCCTGACATACGTAGCATGCTACGAATGCCCACCTCGGCAAGCTCATGGAAGCGCTCTTCCAGACTTCTTTACGTCTGCTGTCTCGTCGGTACTTTGCAGCTGGTGCCTATGTCATGAGTAGGGGCAGTGATATTTCGCGAAAAGATGTCGAGACAAGATACAGTCCAAATAACTGTAGGGTCGTCCAGCTTCTTTGATTGGCTAAAACATGTCCTGGCCCGTGTTAACCGTTTGCGCACGAATCACGAAGGGTTCAGTGTCGGAGTTACTTAGTCCTGAGTGGCTTGGTCGAAGACGGACACGGCACCAGCAGCCAATGGAGGTATAACAACAGCTGAGGTGTGTATATAGTATTGAAGTCTACCGCGTGCTCCGATTTTTACGTGAAACGTCACTGGCCCTAGTCATGAGGTTTGTAAATTATTGACGAGCATTCCATTCTATCCGTTTGGCCGCACACAGCAACGTGGAAATGTTCCAGCTGACGTTTACACCTGCCAATCACTATNATTCCATTCTATCCGTTTGGCCGCACACAGCAACGTGGAAATGTTCCAGCTGACGTTTACACCTGCCAATCACTATCACGTTACGGTAGATGCGAAGTGACAAATCCTGGATTCAGAAGCTGGACAATTAAAAATAATATAAACAAAAGCGTTACACGATTCGTCGCTCCGGTGTTTCCAGTGAGCGTCACTTCTCGTTTTCAGAAAATAAATATGAACTTTCACTGGATTTCGTTTTACAGCAGTGTACAAAAGTAAAGTGAATTTCGTTTTAAAACCCCATTGAACCACAAATCCGCTCGAGGCGTTCAAGATAATTTGCAGGAATTTCTTAAAACAAATTGTTTACGGAAGGCGTTATACTCTCGTAATCATATATATAGCTTCACTTCACATAGATGGACAGGTGACTTAGCCGGCGTAATGCCACGTTTTGCAAATTCATTTAGAAAGAAGCAACCGACGGCGAATAATTGCAATGGACACGACACCGCAGCCTTGGGTACCAGAAATTCGGCATTTAATGAGGATTTTTTTTACAAATCTTCTTTATTAGAAAGAGAAATAGGTTAAATTTATTCTGGACAAACTTCGAAAATGGGTTCGANTTTTTTTACAAATCTTCTTTATTAGAAAGAGAAATAGGTTAAATTTATTCTGGACAAACTTCGAAAATGGGTTCGACCCTTCATAAGTAATACAATTGTTTAAAAACGGTATTTATAACAATTTTTACTAGCTAAAGTATGTTAATAAAATAATATAAACGTTATTAAAATTAAACTTAAATTTATTTATGTTGAAAGTTAATTATTTGAAGTACTAAAAAAATCAAAAACAAGTAAATGGGGTTCTTTGGATTATATTCTTTATGTGCCAATATTTNATTATTTGAAGTACTAAAAAAATCAAAAACAAGTAAATGGGGTTCTTTGGATTATATTCTTTATGTGCCAATATTTTTTTAATTTCATGAATTTTTATTTTGCTTTAAATACAGTATTTACATTATTTCTACTTTCACGAAATGCAATTCCCTAGAGGCATATTTATGTTCATAAGTGGCACTTTAATAAATAAATAAAAAGTAAATTATAGTATTTTTGTTATGTTCATATATTAAGATTTTTATTTCCTAAAAAACTTTGAAACTGGCAGATTTTAAATTTTTTTTATTATGTGGTAAAAAATTAAGAAGAAATATGGAGCTAACACTTTTAAAATTATACCTACTAGNTTTAAATTTTTTTTATTATGTGGTAAAAAATTAAGAAGAAATATGGAGCTAACACTTTTAAAATTATACCTACTAGAGCCTCTCTAAAATCAGTTAATTCATTAGTTGTACAAATTCACAAATTTCTAATTTTATCGTGTATCAGTACACAATAAACTTAACTGTTCCAACTACAGCAAGTCGGTTACCAAGTCCAATAACTTAGTTTTAAAATGTTTTTTTTTGTAGCTTATTTTTATACTTTTGTAAACGTTCCTTCTGCTAAATTTTAATAAATATGTNTTTAAAAATTTTTTATTATGTGGTAAAAAATTAAGAAGAAATATGGAGCTAACACTTTTAAAATTATACCTACTATAGCCTCTCTAAAATCAGTTAATTCATTAGTTGTACAAATTCACAAATTTCTAATTTTATCGTGTATCAGTACACAATAAACTTAACTGTTCCAACTACAGCAAGTCGGTTACCAAGTCCAATAACTTAATTTTAAAATGTTTTTTTTTGTAGCTTATTTTTATACTTTTGTAAACGTTCCTTCTGCTAAATTTTAATAAATATGTTTCGCTGGGAAACATGGGAAAGGTTGCCACTGACCAATTGGTTTTCTCGGAGTTATCCAGTTTCCTCAGTTATTACATTCCATCGCAGCCACACAGCCGTGTAACTTCGCCCGCATGGACAATAAAGACTAATTGTTAAGCGCACTCCGTCTCTCTCAGATGAACTCAGTTACAAATATACAGGAACAACTATTCTGGTAAAAGTAACTCCTAAATCATTTCTATCAACATTTACGATGCTCTATTAAATGCTACTGATGTCCCTATTTAACGTGGTAAGTTTTCATTCTTTTCAGAAAGTTTATTTATATATGAAGAATTAAAATAGTTATGTATGATTTGAATTTTTTTCTTAGAATTATTAACTACTTTGACCAAGCAAAATTAAAAAATTAGAACCTTTCCCATTACAATAAAATTATTTTTTTTTTAATTTATGCAAATAAGCATTTTCACTTTCTCTGACATATACTCAAAAATTTTACAGTTTATGGACAAAACAATTGGAACTCCAGAAAAAAAAAGCCTGGATTTGGAAAACATTCAAAATTCAAGATGTTAGCGATGTAACTAATCACTCTCCTTTACACGCATATGAAGTACATTTTGACGAGGTACTCATAGACTAAGACGGAAGGGATGATATGTGATCCTACGTGTTAAAAAATTATCTTTGCAGAAAGAACTTTTTCCTCTATTTTTAATGACTATCAGTCGAGACGTTCCTGAGGTATGATGAATAATTACAGTTGTATTGTTGGTGCCATAATCAAAACCTGAGGTTGACTGGATCTCTGTCGTGACTAACTGAACACACTCTAGGTACTTCAGCATATCAACGTTGTCGTAATCAGTTTAAATGGTCCCAGAGATGTGTTATACAACACAACAGAAATAACAGCCGCTTTTAAAACAATGGACCATTTGACAGAAATTTGAAGTGGTCTTGCGCAATACCTACCGTAAAACTCGACAACTTTGTGCCACTTTTTGATATTTGCAAGCATAATCACCCTTTTTTTTATTAAGATAACGGGTTGGGAATTTTATCCATCATAACTACACATCTCAAAAATTTAATCCTGTGGCCAAAACAAATCCATGTAGCAAGGGAAGGGAGGGGGAATTGTTTTTGTGTGGCCCATTGTCGTATACACAAGTAAGTCAACTATGAGCCACGTCTTCTTGTCCCATTAAAATACGTGTCAAACGTGCCCTGGGCCAATGTTGTCACGCTACAATTATTCACGTGTCAAAACTGTGTTTTGTGTTTTACATTTTCCCTCAATGTTTAATATGTGTTTTTCATGTATTTTTGTCAAATAATTAAAAATGTCAATTGAAAATCAATATGTTATTTAAACGCTAGGTAGCTAGATAGCTCTCTCGCTCTGAAAGCAGCTGTGGACTATTGTTGGGTCGCTGGCACAAAGTTGTCGAATCTTACTGTACTGTTGGTATGCGAATGTGGTCAGAATTACTTAAAAGTTACTTTGATGAGACATTTAACTTTCGATTTCAGGGAACAACTTATCAATTAGTGTATTTGATGTACATATTAAGATTGTTGGTATGCCATTTTGTATTCGGATCGGTTTATTTGTTCCAGAGATATGATCTTTAACACAGATTATAATGAGTCAATAATTTCAAAAATAAGTAACATCCACATAAAATTACTTAATTGAAGCTGTCTGACGAGATACCTAATATGTAGAGACCTGAAAAATTCGCGGATTCATTTCGGGACAAGCTAGAATTCAACACACGTGTGTCTGTATAACCTTATCCATTGGTCCGCATGGTGTTTGACACCTCCTGAAGAACGGTGGTCCAATCGGCGCCTTCCACTGTGACAGCAGACATCCAATACACAGTTGGCATCGGCATATTTGTACATAAGACTGTAGGGCCTAGCCTGCAGGTCACTGAACTTGCGAATTTTTCAGGTCTCTACTTATATGTGTACGTTAATTGTTTGGGATTCGTTTTGACAGTTCCTTAAATGCGATAAAAAATAGTGTGTATTCTGGTGGCGTTGTCTTACAAAATGACATACAACAAGCTATGGATATATTAACCTAATGCTCATCGACGCGGTAGGACAGGCATGAAAACCTTGGTGGAAATAAGTTTAATTTGTATGGTAAATAGCATATGTATGTGGCCACCATTTCGAAAATAAATGGTTAATACACTAAAACGATATACGTTTAAGGTGTCTTACTTGACGTAGCACTACTTGTAAGACAAATTAGGCTGCAAATCGCTTAAGTGCGGGATTATTCCCAAGCACATGACGTAGTGGGAGACGAAATGGCTTTGCAGTTCCTTGTCGTATCTCGATTACAAGCCGCGGGGTGAACATGAAAATGAAGCACAGCTCTAGGCTGTACACGGTAAAGTGAGCTCTTTTGAAAGCCCTCTCATTAAAAAATAATGGGGCAGCGGTGGCGTAGTGGCCAGGGCGCTCGCCTCCCACCACGGCGATCCGAGTTCGATCCCCGGCGGGCTCACTCCCGGATCATCGCATGTGGGAATCGTGCTGGACGATGCCGCTTGCCGGCGGGTTCTCTGGGGGTACTCCCGCTTCCCCCGCCCTCGCATTCCAGCGCCGCTCCATTCTAGGGTTTCATTTCTGTCGTGCCCGGGGATGACGGTCACCTACGGGTCCCAGCTGGTAAAACCGTCACTCGGAGGGTGTTGCCTTGCCCTGGGTGCACTCCCCACACGCCATTATTATTATTATGTGTTCATAGTATACGTTGCAATGTTTATTTTAAAAGGTGGTTAATGGATAACAAATGGCTGAAAGGAAAACGTAACTGGGGCCTCAGGAGTGCTCGCTTTTCCCTGAGCTTTACCCGCAAGGATCAGTGACGTACTGCAATGCCCAAGGTAAGTCTGAGAATAGCCACGAGTTCCAAGGTGGCCACAGAGCTTACTGTATAATTATACGAGCAGTTTGGCGAGTAGACCTAAGCAGGTGGCATACGTCGCATTTCACGTTTTACGACAGAGTTACGTTTTGTAGAAGAAATACACAAGTCCTTCTCTTATCCCGTTGAGTTTTAGCCGTCATATTGAGCGAGTTCAGGCCCGAAACACATTTACTCAGTAATACACCGAAAATTTGCGTAACACCTGAAACAAAAAATTTAATGTGCACGTTGAGTGAATACTTTAGTACGTAAGTATGTTTACTGGTGTGTCAATGCTTGTTCAAGTTTGTATTTT
>NQII01003008.1:143070-173526 GCA_002778355.1 Clitarchus hookeri
CCCCCTGAAGAATGTGACTTTCTTGGCCCAACCCTCTCGTTCGTAACACCACAGATGCATATCTCGCACGGGTTGCCAACAAGAATATGCGAGAGGTAAAGAAACGAAAACAGGACGTATGTTACGGTAGGTAACTAAACTGACTGTATCCACGGCCGAGACTAAGCCGAAGGACAAGACGAAGAAACAAAAAACAAAACAAATATCAGGAAGATAACGACAGAAAGCTAGGAACCCCACATAGCAGACAATGAAACACGAACTAACGCGCGAATGTCAACAAACTGGGCAAGAAAAACGATGAACGTAAATAAAAGGAAAATTTTATTTGCTGATCTGAGTATAAGGAAACTGGTCGAAAATAATTAAACCCAACCAGAAAAAAAAAAACAGAAACGACACACCGTAAAACTGATACAAGCTAAAAAAAAATAAATTTGGAAAAGACAGCGGGAACAACAGAAACGAAACCACGGTACAGAAAACCAAATAATAAAAATACAATTTTTTTGTCACTATGCGTAAAATGAATATGTAATATATATATTAAGTTTTTTCCACTTGTTCTTCGCCATATTTCTGGCAATGGCCACAGCCCGTTTAAATACTAATAGAAATGTTACAATACAATTGCCATTAAAATTTAAAGACAAGGACATCTGTTGCTGAAACACCTCCCAGTCTGGAAAAAAAACTACCCAACATTCAAGTCTTTGAAGGTTTTCTATAGAAAGTCTGCGTTGTCCCCTCACACTGTGGGTTAATATAGGCGGTGTGGAGGCAGAACACGAACCTCTAAGTCAGGAGGAAGTCTCTTTCGTTTGTTGCATTAAAATGACAAACTGTCAGAAAATTTTTTTAACACTTTGCATTTTCTTTTTCGAAATTGACAGCCATAAAAATTATTTTTTTTTTCTATATACCCTTTGATATTGTCTTCGATTTATGTCAAATTTTGGAATACCGACTTTTTTTTTTTACATTACACATGTATGAGTTAACTGCAGCTGTTTGGCGTGAGCGGTAAGAACTGGACCACGACAATGTCAGGCAGTTAACACAATTAAAAACTTAAACAGTAAGCAGTAGACTTTACAATTAAGCAGTGGGCTCACAAAAACTCTGGTGTACACAACAGCGATCTTACTGCTAAAGTTCAGCCATTATAAACACAATTTAAAATCAATAAAAAAAATCAAATAATTTAAAGATAAAGGCAAATAACATTTCCAAGCAAGATATATCAACTTATTATAACGAAGCCGGGGTAAAGTACCTCGAATCCAAACAAACAAAAAGGAAATAAAAACTATTTTAGTAAAAAATGTCAAAGAAAATAAATCACAACCAATAAAAATACATAATAATAATCTCATAAACAAAATTATTGAGTATTCTCTTAAAAAAATATTTTAAGTGCTTATTTAATAGTATTTTTGACTTTGGCATTTTTTCAGCAGCGGGGAAGAAAAATAAGTATTTAATTTTGTTGTTAAACGTTACTATATAAACGCGCTTTAATTTGGTTGTAGGGTTCTGTGTGATTGGTTAAACTTAACGTTTCGTATTTGAAGTTTCTGAGTATATCTGTACTACGAGACTTAGAAAAACAACTGTGTACAGTATATCAACGATTGCTCCCGATTGTTCTGGAACACTGTTGAAGTTCTACTTTCGGGATATCCATCACGTATTCTTCCGCCAACGTAAACAAAACCTAAACAAGTCTACAGCAACAAAAACACCAAGTGGGAACAGACTCACCGCATTTGTGAGCTGAAGAAAGGGTCGAATGTTAATAATTATTTTTTTACATGACAACAGATGTTCCCAACAGTTTTACTCGAAAACGTAAATATATCAGTAAGAAACGTTTACTACTGACCTACTAAAACTCAGCTTAAAAATATTTTTACAAAAGAAGTATCTTTTACTAGCCATTATCAACATACGACCTTTCTTTCTGTTTTGATGCATATTAATTTTGAAATAACACCATCTTTCATAGACAAAATACAGGTCTGAGCGAGAGTTTCATATACCTAAAAAATACGGTAAAGGATCTTATCAATGGTAATATCACATATAGCAATGATAATATTACATATAGCAATGATATAATTAATTTATAAATGATAATATTACATTTAGCAATGATAATATTACATACAGAAATGATAATATCACATAAAGCAATGATAATATTAAATATAGAAATTATAGTATTACATATAGCGGAAGGACACAAGAAGAGACGAAAAGTAGATCCTGAGTAGGAATTTCGAAATTTCTCAGTTAAAAGTGAGCAGTTCATACCTTATTCTAAGTATAACGCTTGTGATATGACAGGTGTATGAAACTAACATGTTATACATCGGTTAGTTCTATGAAGGTCTGATTCAAAAAGTGCGAAGATACCGTGAACAGATTACACGTATAACAAATGAAATGATGCGAGTCGAATGATATGCAAGCTGAAACTCGGCAGTCCTGTGTATACTAGAACCTCAGTGAGAGGCCAGTTATATCCTTGACAAGATACCACGTGATTCCGTGCAGGTCAGCTATTGGCCCAGCGTCGTCCGCGCCGCGNGATTGTTCTGGAACACTGTTGAAGTTCTACTTTCGGGATATCCATCACGTATTCTTCCGCCAACGTAAACAAAACCTAAACAAGTCTACAGCAACAAAAACACCAAGTGGGAACAGACTCGCCGCATTTGTGAGCTGAAGAAAGGGTCGAATGTTAATAATTATTTTTTTACATGACAACAGATGTTCCCAACAGTTNCCGCATTTGTGAGCTGAAGAAAGGGTCGAATGTTAATAATTATTTTTTTACATGACAACAGATGTTCCCAACAGTTTTACTCGAAAACGTAAATATATCAGTAAGAAACGTTTACTACTGACCTACTAAAACTCAGCTTAAAAATATTTTTACAAAAGAAGTATCTTTTACTAGCCATTATCAACATACGACCTTTCTTTCTGTTTTGATGCATATTAATTTTGAAATAACACCATCTTTCATAGACAAAATACAGGTCTGAGCGAGAGTTTCATATACCTAAAAAATACGGTAAAGGATCTTATCAATGANTCTTTCATAGACAAAATACAGGTCTGAGCGAGAGTTTCATATACCTAAAAAATACGGTAAAGGATCTTATCAATGATAATATCACATATAGCAATGATAATATTACATATAGCAATGATATAATTAATTTATAAATGATAATATTACATTTAGCAATGATAATATTACATACAGAAATGATAATATCACATAAAGCAATGATAATATTAAATATAGAAATTATAGTATTGCATATAGCGGAAGGACACAAGAAGAGACGAAAAGTAGATCCTGAGTAGGAATTTCGAAATTTCTCAATTAAAAGTGAGCAGTTCATACCTTATTCTAAGTATAAAGCTTGTGATATGACAGGTGTATGAAACTAACATGTTATACATCGGTTAGTTCTATGAAGGTCTGATTCAAAAAGTGCGAAGATACCGTGAACAGATTACACGTATAGCAAATGAAATGATGCGAGTCGAATGATATGCAAGCTGAAACTCCGCAGTCCTGTGTATACTAGAACCTCAGTGAGTGNGAGTCGAATGATATGCAAGCTGAAACTCCGCAGTCCTGTGTATACTAGAACCTCAGTGAGTGGCCAGTTATATCCTTGACAAGATACCACGTGATTCCGTGCAGGTCAGCTATTGGCCCAGCGTCGTCCGCGCCGCGTCTAATAAACTACGAGCTAATAAACAAAAGCGACTCGGATATGCGTGTTTTCGAGGCGTAGGTTGGACTCAGATGAATTAGCGAAAAATTTTCCTGCCAGTGATTGTGTACGATTTGGTTTGAGCCAACGTGGTGGGAGATGTTCCAAGTCCTACTGCTTAACGTCGATGCTGTTAATTCGGTGAACCGTCGTAGCCCGCCCCACCGGTAGACATGGCGACAGAGACGCTACCATTTCGCCATGTAACAAGGCACCAAGTTGAAGTCCACAGTCGTCTTACACACTCGAGCAGAAGTCACTTGTACAGAGGCTGCCGCCACAGGAAGAACTCGTTCTCTCGGCTACACAGACTGAAGCTACCAGATCGCTGAGTGTTTCATGTCGGTCACAAGCGTTACCTCAAGGTCAACGTGCCGATAAACTCAGGGGAATTCCACGGAATTCCCCCTCTCGTCAAATTTTTCCGCTGTCTCATGTAAGAAAAATTATTTCCTTGCCAGGGAAAGTGATTTCTCTCCCTGAAGATTAAATTTCATGATGATAAAGATAAATATTGTTTTTTATTTAAATTTGTCTCTATCCTGGATAAGTTAAATTACCTTAAACTGCCTACCACAACTTGTTCTGCTAAGACTGTCTCGTTAAAAATAACCATCCCTTTTGGATTTGTATTGTTGGTGCTGAGTACTCTAATCTACTGTATCCCTATTATTATTGATGTCGATATCATGTGCGATTTACAGGAAACTCAAATCTTTACAAGTGATGTGCATGTTATTTTATCTTTCCGCCATATATCATATCATAGAGTTTATACCAAATCTCCATAAATCTCTGACAAATCCCTTACCTCCAGCATTAAGTTTAATTCGTACCCTGGTCTGGGTATGCGATGGACCACGTGTTTGGAGAGTTTCTGAGACACACGTGGTTTATGGACTAACAAGCCACAAACGCACAATAAATGGAGTGACGCGCACGATATTTCTCGCTTTATTCATTGGTTTCAATGTGCTCGAGGAAGATCGTCTCCAACATCCTTGAGAGAAACATCGCAGCTTGCGCAGGTACAGCCCTGGCCATGCTGCATGCAACATTAAGGGTATTTGCTCCTGGTGGAACCATTCTTTTCAACGCTGGCGAACTCTGGACTCAACGGTGCCATTGGCTTTGGGTCCTGCAGATGAGCGCATGTCCAACGCCCCATCTAGAACTAAAGCTCCTGGCACAATAGGCATTTGGTGTTGGTGGTTGGTGTTGGCGGCCGTTCAAGTACTGTGCAATAGGTGAGATGGTTGGTGATTGGTTCCGAAATACTTTCAACCCTCAGTTGGTGGTTGGTGTTGGTGGTGATTGGCGTTGTAGCGAGTTGACATACATTATACTTTTACCACCAACAGACCAACCGGAAAGCGTTCTTTAGGTTTCCGAACGAGTGACAGCGGAGAAACTGTAAAATAACGGAAAATAATCGTGAAAATAAAAATATATTGATATCAAGCTGATAATCCATGCTATTGCTCAGCAACCAGCAATATTTGAGTCATCTATGTGCGTGCTTTTGCTAAAATACAGAATATGCAATACTTAGCATATGGAAATAACTCAAAATGATTGAAATGTGGGTTACTTTAGTGTGGTTTATTTTAAAGAAGTTAAAAATCTCAACAATAAAAGTCTCGCGCTTAATTTTAAAAAATTGAATTGCACCAATGTCTAATTAATGTAACTGATATTCCTTTGTTAAGAATTCACAGCCGTGAAACAATTTACACCAACGCCAACACTGACTTTTGTGGCATACAACTCGTTGCACACCAACAACCACCACCATCACCAACACCAACAACGGCCTATTGTGCCAGGGGCTTAACTTATACAGCATTATTCTGTACTCCGGGTACACATTTTTCTGAGATGATTCATTACGGAAGATGAGGGAGAAATCATAATACGACCTACGATCCCGCGTAATTATTAAGGGAGAGAGACGCCCTTCAAAATTGGGAACTAAAACTGTTTATTTCCGAAATGTCAGGGATTCATGAATAGAGTCAGCCTAACATGATATCCGCCATCTGTGGACATTTGGCGGGATATAACGTCATCCGTCATGAGGTCGCATGTCTGGCTGGCAACCTACTACCCCTTCCATACGTTACTTGATTGACCGACAACTGTGCGCCTAAGCGTATTGCACCAAGGCAAAGTTTTGTGTTACTTTAATGTTACTCATAATTATTGCATCAAATAATCGATAAATGTACACAGGTAATACACGTTTGTTGATCTATGATGTAACACCCCTTAATTTTGTAATGCAGGGCGGTGTTATCACCTGCCAAATGTTCCGCACATGGCAAATATCAAATCAGGCTAACACACTTCGCGAATTTGTTATTTCATGTCACGAAGTCTCTGCAAATAAGATTTTCCAATTCCCAATTTTCAAAGGTGTGTATTTTACTTAAGAATCGTGTTAGTTTTATAGCACCACTGAGGGAATAATGTGGTTAGAGGAACCAAATTTCTGTGCCCAGCGCAGCCAATCTGGATTGTTTGTGTACGGACAGCAATCAAGTGGGTTGCTGCTACAGTCGAAATATCGCTAACAAGNTTTGTAATGCAGGGCGGTGTTATCACCTGCCAAATGTTCCGCACATGGCAAATATCAAATCAGGCTAACACACTTCACGAATTTGTTATTTCATCTAACGTAGTTTCTGCAAATAAGATTTTTCAATTCCCAATTTTCAAAGGTGTGTATTTTACTTAAGAATCCTGCTAGTTTTATAGCACCACTGAGGAAATAATGTGGTTAGAGGAACCAAATTTCTGAGGGCCAGCGCAGCCAATCTGGATTGTTTGTGTACGGACAGCAATCAAGTGGGTTGCTGCTACAGTCGAAATACCGCTAACATGNAGTCGAAATATCGCTAACAAGGAGTAACAGGAGCAAACACAACTGTGTGATGTGTCCCTGTCTGTGATTGTACCTGTAACTATGCATGTGCACAGTTCCTAGAGTAGAGCTACCTGTTGTTGCCAAAGAACAGACCGTGCCATCAGTAGAACAACTTCAGCAATATCTAGACTGTTCCAACAACAGACAGAACTGTGATGAAGCTACGGAACATTCTGATGCTGGTAGCGAAGTTCGGTTGCTGCCGTCCTGAAGACCCCGAATACACAACTGTCGTGTTGTCACTCCTCTGCTCATTTTGCTCAGTGCGTTGGTATGTGTTCTACATACAACTTGTGTACCTGTAGTTCGTGATCGTTGTGTATAAGTTAGATTTAGGTAAGTCGTTGGACCTTCAGTCATCAGACACGCCTTCAGGACTCGGGACCATTAATAAAACACTGAGCAGCACTCCGGTAGCTTCATTTCGCGTGGTTTTCTAACCGTGGCGGGAGCCAATGAGCACGCGGCTTACGCTCGAGAGTGTGGAGGACCGTGGAGTCCAGCTTCTTAAGCGGTCTTCCCATTGGTGGGTGTTGGTGTGAGAGCAAGGTGACGTCGTGTATCTGTGACGATACACGGGAAAGCTGTTTCCACTGTCCATCCTTCACCGACTCCTAACACCCGCTGTCGGTCCGGTCTCTTCGTTCTCCGCGCACACGAGGGGGACAGTCTCAAGACGAGCACCAATCAAGGATCTTCCACATCTCGCTGTTTGGCAAACACCCCAGCGGTGACGTCGACAGGTACAACGAACACGAGGCCGTGGAATGCCAATGTCTGGTGTCCGTCAGGAATGTCCCGGGCGATCCCTCTTGAAGTGATTCTCCTCACCCATGTGTGTGTGTGTGCGTGTGTGCGTGGAGATCAAAGATTCAGGCCGTGTTCCAATTGGCGCTTTTTGTTAACAAAATGGTCACGTGGCCCATTTTGTCTACAAAATATATTATGTAATTTTTGTAATTTGAGTTTTGCGTTTTGTCAGCTTCGAAGCTAACAAATTACAAAAATAGTTTAAATACACATATATACGAGGTTATTGGAATATACAAATGTAAATTGTACTCACAATATTTATTTCACAAAGCAAATTGCTAAAATATTCTTGAAACAGGTATTTTGCATGGCAAGATTTTTGTTAAGTAACAATTTCACATCATATTGGTCTCATTTTGTAAATTTGAAATTGCCCTCGAAAAACTTTTGGGAAGAATTGCTGTTTATGTTAAGACTTCGAGTACTTTTAATTTTGGAATAATGATAACATAAAAACAATAGCAGCATTGCGTGCCAGACAGTTGAATGTCGTGATGTTACAAAATTCTAAATACGGCCTCCGACTCAGCAACTGGTGTTCGGAGTGGGAAGGGATGGACCTGGACAGTGGAAACAGCTGCCCGCGGAGTGGAGGGTTGTTTCCCAGAAAGACTGGACATTCTCGGAACGGTACTTCTGACGATGGTGAGCGACGAAGACTCTCCTCCGCCATCACCACGAGCGGACCTTCTCGGGAAAGCGAGCCGTGAGTGTTCTGACGTGAAGTGGAGAAGACCAGATGGTGAGAAGATGGACATGGTCTCGGAGTACCCACGAACACACGCGCCGATCACGAGGCACGGCGGGGGTCTACTCGGCGAGGAGGCACTACGGGTCCTCGGGTATGTCGAGCGGTCGCACGTCGTCTGGAAGGTCGACGGCGGGCTGCGGCGGCACGTAAGACCTGTCGCGCACCATCATCCGCGCGGACTTCAAGGACTCGTCGCCCAGCCATCGCTCCCAGATGATGCCTCGGAACTGGTCTCGGCGAGCCTCCTCCTCCGGAGTGTAGTACACCCCGTTCAGGTGTGCCTCGAAGCACCTGCACACAGCCACACACTCCGTCACAGCCCTCGCATCCTCTTTCGACTGTTTTAAAACGCATGTGAATTTAAATAGCTCTATGTTGGAAAACATTTGGGATAGGACGCATACATACTTTTTTTTTTGCTTAAAATGACCTCTCCTTTCATCTCCCGGAAAAATGACCATTCCTCGTGCGACATATTTTACATACAGTATACAGTGCTGGCCATTAAAATCGCAACACCAAGAAAGACGTAAGCCAACTCAACCAGATTCATTTGACAGAATACGCATCGTACACACTCTTGCAGCTCGGCATGTGTAGTGACAATAACCACTGCTACATGACATGGCAGTGAGAGGAAAAGACTTTGGATGTTCGTCGGGGTGTCTAACCCCATGCTGCTTCAAAGCGTGCCTAAATTTCAACCGTTGTGGCCCCGGATGACCTGTGGCAGGTAAATCATCGTCCGGCCATGGGCCTCACATTTTCGATGGGTGCGAGATCCTGTGAACGCACAGGCCAAGGAAGCAGTGTGACAGGGCGGTCATCCAGGAACCATCGGACGATGTGTGCCACATGCTGTCACGCATTGTGCTATTCATACAGGCACGAGGATGGCCCTGTTTATATGGGATGACAACAGGCTCCAACACCCTCGCAATGTGATGGTCACTGGTCAGCGTCGCAGCGAAATGGACTAGGCGCGAGCACGACTGGAATCCGACGGCAGCCATACCACAACTCCGGGTGCTGGGCTGATATAACGGTGCGTAATGCAGGACTCTGACAGGCATGCACCATTCAGCTCTCGGACATGCGTACGACTATCGTGATGCTGAAAAGGGGCAGCGGTGGCGTAGTGTCCAGGACACTTGCCTCCCACCACGGCGACCCGGTCTTGGATCCCCGGCGGGTTCACTCTCGGACTTTCACATATGGGAATCGTGCTGGACGATGCCGCTTGCCGGCGGATTATCTCGGGGTACTCCCGTTCCTCCCGCCCTTGCATTCCAGGGCCGCTCCATTCTAGGGTCTCATTTCTGTCATGACCGGGGATGACGGTGACCTACGGATTCCTAGCTGGAAAGACCGCCACTCGGAGGGTGTTGCCTTGCCCTGGGTGCACTCCCCACACACCATTTTTTTTTTTTTTTTGCTGAAGCAAAAGTGCGATTTGTTGACGAAGACGATTCATCCTCAAGGCCCGATGTTCCAGACACCATTGCAGCTGCGGGTGCTTGTGGTGAGCAGTCAGCGGCAGCTGCAATGATGGGCGCCTAGACGTGATGTGCTGATGCTGCAGACGGCGACGCACCGTGCGTGCAGACACAGATCAATGTGCCACATGCCTGAACTCCTGACCGAGGTGGTTTGACGTGGCCATGCTCACCAGATGCCTGTCCTCGCGCTCGTCGGTGCGACGAGGCCGCTGGCTTCCTGCAAGTCACTCAGCCCGTCCCTCCTCGACACCCACTGATCCCACATTCGCTTCAACGTGGTTGCGTTTGTTCCAGCGCGAAAAACCAATTTCGCGGTAGGGTAATCCACAGTTCCGACAGGCCACGGTTCTCCCGCGGTCAAAGGCGGAAACTTGTTCGTATGATTGTCGTGCTGTTCGACACGCGTGTTCACTCCGTCTGTGCACGCGAACGGCAGGGAAACACAGTGCCACAATCTCTCAGTGGCTTCCAGACCCTTGCTTACATACTGACCATCAGCGTCGCCAATGACGCGCATGCTCGGCTGAACAACTTATCGCGTCATTGACCTACCCTTCTCTGTGCATTCCCACAAAGTGGGCTGTGTCCGAGCTCACCAACCAAGGGCCCTTACACGTCTTTGTGTCCTAGAAAAGTGCATCGTGACGACGCCATATCGCCGCTGTCCGAATTTACACCAACTTCAATGCGTGCTGCTTCAGGGATTAGTTTCTGATTGAACGTACACGACTTCCCACTCACCTGATTACGGTAGCGACCAATTCCGATAACATATATTGAAATTATTAACAAAATCATTACGATCTTGCAGTCTACATTCCTTAATTCCCCGTCCGAAGGTCGCAAGAATGTTGGCCCACGTTATCTATGAAGTATTCACGGTTCAACTCGCCTGGGCTGTCCCGACTCGCTCAGAGAGATTCTCAGAATACTTGTATCTCGCACTGCTGCTTCTCAGAAATACTGCACGTAACTATAATCGTCATAACCTGAACTACCGAAATCCAGCCTGGGGGGTCCCTCACATGACGCAATCTTCGCTGTTCGACCACACACAGCAAGAAGTAATTGCACCATCTAAGTTTATTCCCTCATTACTACTGCGTTGATTAGATTCTGCCATTTCAAGAGTTAATTCTGCCAACAGGACATCCTCTCACGTCTGTGTAGAACATTACACCAGTTAAGGCTCCTCATCACCCACAATATTGTGTTCTTTCATTTACTGCTAGTTCTAAGTTAATGTGAAGTAAAATGAAAAAAATTAGATTATGAAAGTTTTATTATTTATCTTGCCCAGCTGTAGAGACATAAACATCCATAACGATATATGCATAATTTAATCATAAAAAGCAAAATATTATATATATAAATGTTTGCCTGCCTATTTACAACTAACGAATAACACATTGTTAAAATTTCGTACAAAATGTTAAACAGCTCGTAAATTGTAAATTTTCTATAGTCAAACATTTTGAATATTTAATTTAAAACTGAAATTACGGTACGAAAACCCATACATTTTGCATATATAACAATGCGTTGCGGATAAGAAAGAAATTTTGTTTTCTGTTAACGCAATTTTAAGTTTTCGTTTACTATAAGCTCGTGCATGCATAATGCATATATGACGTTGACTTGATGACGAGTAGTTCCTGCAGTCTGAAATCGAAGCAGTTCAAACTGCTCCAAACCAGTGAATGTGACTTCAGGTCTGTTGAAACAGTTCCGCTTGAATTACTACAGTTTTACTTGCCCATTTTGGGGTTCACTGATCATACAGTGATTTCTACTGATTCCTAGATAATTGTGCCGGCCTGGCAGCAGAACATCAGTGCGTTACACTGATCCGCTAGTATACAAAGGCTCGTAGGTTTTGTAAAATAATTCCACTGACTGAAATCAGTGGTTCTGTTTTAGAGTGCATGTTAGTTCATTCCACAACGAGCGTTCATGTGAGTTTTTGAAAACTAAATACGAGGCTTTTAGATATGTCGAAGTTTACTTTCAATTCGTAAGTCTACACAGATAAAGGTCGAAAAGAAATCCATTAAAATACACATTTTTTAAATTACACGTGTCAATTATGTCTCTCATCATTTTATCGTATATTAGCTAATTCTGAAACTGAGGGCTTGAGCCCGGTCACCGAAGAGCCAGGGAATATTTTTCTGGCCGCCATTCTCATTTGTTCTGTGTGACAGAAAATAATGCAGTATCTAATTTTTTTAAAGGCGTGCTTCCATTATTTTCGCAGTTGCCATTAACGATACTGCTCCATACACGGGTCAGTTCATCTCGTTTACAATCCTAGGTAGATGGGAAGATATCTTAGTTGCCGCCGTCTTGGGGGGCCGCGGTGCTATAGTGGTCAGAGTACTCGCCTCTCCCCTAGGCGAACCGGGCTCGATTCCCGGAGGGCTCCCTCCCGTATTTTCACACGAGGGAATCGTGCCGGTCGATGCCGCTGGTCGGCAGGTTTTCTCGGGGACCTCCCGTTTCCCACGCACCTTCATTCCAACGCTGATCCATACCTCACCTTGCTTCACCATCATCGGTTCTCAATACCTCGATGTCAAGAGTCGCTCAAATCTCTTCACTCACTTCACGTCACTCACTGCCGCCATCTCTTGGATTTACAGAATTTTTACGAAAACGTGCATTGACATATTTTGTATTATGTTCTGTGGATCAACGACGTATAGGACGCCGCTTTGTTCGGTTTTTTTATAATTCGGCATTACTTGGCTACAGTTACTAGTACCACTTTTGTAATCGCCCACAAGAAATATTGGTTTATTTGTTCCGGGCGGCTACTAGGTGAAAATTATTAATGGTAGCGAAAGTGCACTGTTAATATTTGTCGTGTATTCCCAGAACTTTTTTTTTTTACGGATTGTACAGTTAATAGGCGGAAACGCGATCCGTAATGACGGAAAACGGAGCAGAGTTCCGTAAATACAAAATATAGAACGTCTACGTATTTTCTATAGTTGGTAGTCTCGGGAACGGACAATCTACACGAAGCTTACTTCACCTCTGCAACCAGAATATTATCGCTTCTACATCAGTTAGGATATCCACGACGCTTGAACCTACTCCTTCAGACATCNGGTGTTTGGTTGCTAGGAAGGTAGATAAATAAATGGCGTGTGGGGAGTGCGCCCAGGGCAAGGCAACACCCTCCGAGTGACGGTCTTTCCAGCTGGGACCCGTAGGTGACCGTCATCCCTGAGCATGACAGAAATGAAGCCCTAGAATGGAGCGGCGCTGGAATGCAAGGGCAGGGGAAGTGAGAGTGACCCGTGAAAACCCGCTGGCAAGCGGCATCGTCCAGCACGATTCCCACGTGTGAAAACCCGGGAGTGCACCCGCCGGGGATCGAGCCCGGATCGCCGTGGTGGGAGGCGAGCGCCCTGGACACTACACCACCGCTGCCCCTTTCAGACATCGAAAGTAGCAACAGGCTCCTGTAACAGTCAGCTATATTTAAAACACTCGAACACTACTAGAAAATGGAAGTGTTTCGTTATCTAGGATTTCTGGGAATAATATATATCTATACCCTATGCGGTTACAAGAAGATCGTGCGTGATGTGTGACAGTCGTGAATTTCGAAACTTCTGATTCGTGTTCAAGTCTCCCAAATAGTAAAATATTTTAATTTTTCTAAAAAATGTATTTTATATATACAATAAAAACACATACAACAAAAACTAGACATTTTTTCCATAATTTTTTTTAAAACCGGAACTACATAAAATTAACTAGTAAATTTACGAAGTTCCGTGAATTCACTAAAAATTGTATAGAATTTACTTAGTATCAGTTATTGAAAAAAAAAAAAAAAACAGCTTCTAAGTAATTTTGCGGGGCGTTTTTAATGTCTTCTCCCAACACTTTTTCATAAAATTGCAATTTTTTTGACAGGGTTTAACAATTCGGTAAAGTTCGAGAAGCTACTATTTGTGCTGCGTCGTGCAAAAAAATGTTGTTAAAACTTTTCAAACGAAACGTCAGCGAAAAATTGATAAATGCGAGATGACAGTGATTGGTACCACTTAAGGCGGTCGTCTAGTGATCGGCATATTTGTGTAATGGAGGCAAAAAATTGATTAAACGTTACAGGCGGCGTAAAACGTCTTTTCGCGGGCGACTCTGCTGAACGTGACCTTGAACCGTGACCCTGTAATTTGATTGGGCGCGACTCAGTGGCAAAGTACAATGCATGCCTCTATCGCAGTTTCGCACGTATCCTGTTCATATATTTTGAGGTAGAGAAGTCGGAAAAAGCCGTATTTAGCTATCTTGGAAGGCATGAAAGTAATGTTTCTAACGTGTGAGATACGTTGAAAGTACCACTCCGGCATCGTCTGGATTGTACTTTCTTCTCGTAGCTAAACCTGTCGGAGGCACGTTGAATCGTTTCGTCAGAAAACGCATTTTAAAAACACGCTTCAGTGCATTTCAATCGCCAGGCAGGTGACCGCCTTAAGGGCCCCGCCTACCTGGAGATTTTTTTTCCGCGCGTGAGGACGAGAAGCGCGGGAGCGATAAGGACGACACTGCCACGCGCATCAAGTGCGCCATCGCCCTTAAGGCTCTGAACTGGCGTGCAGTGTTCTCGTCGTGCTGCGTGTACCTATGGGACTTTCAGCGCTGACCCTGTTGTTTTATTGGCGGAAAGTTTGCAGGTAGGTTCAGTGCAGGGCCCTCGAGTAGTTTTGTATTTTTCTGATGAGTATATTTTGAGTTACTGCGCTTTGAAAAGGGGAGTTTTTAACCGTTTTGGAGTACCCTGAAATAGTGTTTCTGATGTGCGTGACGTTTTGAAAGCACTCAAAAGCCCTCGTCTGAAGAGTGTGTTATTGTACGCACGTTTCATAGTTTCGAACAGAAACGTGTACTTCGATAACTAAAACGCACTTTTAAGCGGCAGGTAGGCAAGAGCCTTAACTGGCTCCGCTCTCGTCCACGCCTCCCTCGCCTCAGAAATAACAGCGAGAGGATGACATTTTATCGCTACTAAAAACTGATGCCTTCTCTCAGCAAATTGCTTCGTGGTGATCTTAAATCGTGACTGGTATTCTTGCGATCCGTGACTCGCCTCGTGGCGTGGTAGCCCCCTCGACAGTGATTTATGGACAGTAGATACCAGTACTAACTAGGAGGGTTCCGTGCCTTCTATGCGCAGAATTGTCCACTTTAACAACCACGTGCTTGTCGACCACTGGCAGTAAAACTGCTTTGGCTGAACAATTGTGATCATGAAAGTGAATTTTCTTCAATTTGGAGGTGCTCAGTAAATGCTGAATTGTCATTTTATTTACAAATTTTTGTCGTGCCGTACTTTTTCCTATTAGTTTTCTTGTGGATAGTAGTCACTTTGCAAAAAATACCCGTCTATTATTTGTACCCAAAGCTGGGTATCTTAAGCAAATACTGTTGAAGAAATTTAATTTTTCGCAGTGTTTAAAAGATGGGTACGGAAAGTAACAGAAAGTTTGAAATTTAGCAATAAATGCATAAAATACTTTAAAAAAGAACATAAATGTTATCGAGATAGTACGTTTCTGCACGATTTTAAGTTGCAGCTTGTTAAAAACGGCATGCTATTGTTTGAATACGTGATTTCTGAGTTTTTATAGCAATTCTTGAGCCAGCGTTGGGGACACTCACAGAAGACGAAACTCATACCATAGTCTATTCGCGCTATCTTCACAGTTTTTGTACCAAAAATTTGAAAAATCACCTTATATATAACGTACTTTGTGGTTTTCTAAATAGATAAGGCATCACAAGCCTTTTATACTTACACTAACGAACCGGCCCGGCTTCGCCTGGTAACAATTTAGTTTTTACAGCGATGCTTTGAAAGACAAAAATGGTTACTGTGGGTCATCCTTAAAATATAAACATATGATATTGCGGACTTTTCTGTAGACCTTTTTGAGAGCTACAATTCTATAACAAATTAATTTGATGTATATCTTATGGTTTAGTCAGTGCAAGCCATGTAAGCGCCCTAAAAGTGGTTTTTTTACGACTTGATTACAAACTGTTCGACATTTCTCTACTATCCTTACATTAAATATAAATGTATTATAGGTCAAAACCTTCCTCAAGAAATTCTTTAAATGATGTTGAAAACCGCATCACAATCCATCAAGTAGGTTAGAAGTACTGAGCGAATAAGCAGTAAGACGCGGATAAGCGACTTTCTTTTATACTATTTAGACATTAACACCGACTCACGTTCTTTTATTCTGGTTTGGATGAACCTTTCACTTTTATTTAGCCTTTACAACTTACAACATTAAAGTGAAATCATAGAAACAAGTATTAAATATCTATGCTGTGTTGATAACGGCTAGTATGAAATAATTCTTATTATAAATTTTATTAAAGTGACTTTAACGGTATTTGCAAAGTAAAAATTTCCTATTGCCATATTTAGGTTTTCGTGAATGGAGTTTTGCGAAAGCATTTCATTGTTGTTTATAAAGATATTAATCTCTGACTGCTTGTAGAGCACACAGATAAGAAGAGTTAGTTTTATTTTGGCGTTTTCTTCAAACTTGTTTAGGTTTTTTTTATATNAGTAAAAATTTCCTATTGCCATATTTAGGTTTTCGTGAATGGAGTTTTGCGAAAGCATTTCATTGTTGTTTATAAATATATTAATCTCTGACTGCTTGTAGAGCACACAGATAAGACGAGTTAGTTTTATTTTGGCGTTTTCTTCAAACTTGTTTAGGTTTTTTTTTAATTGTGACGGAAGCATAAGTAGTAAGCGGCCCGAAAGAGAAACTTAATTCCGGTTTCAGGAAAGTTGGAAGTAACTACNTGTGACGGAAGCATAAGTAGTAAGCGGCCCGAAAGAGAAACTTAATTCCGGTTTCAGGAAAGTTGGAAGTAACTACAAAAATAACATAATTAACGACATGCGAAATGCACTTTATTATTTAACGGAATTGGAAACTTCATCGCCCTATACACATCTGAGCACAACACGTCAATGTATTTATTGCCTGCTGACGTTCACACATCGCAATCAAACTGCGCGACCGCCATCGTCACTCTACCGTTGCATTTCTCTAATGGACGGTTGCAAAGTTCCACCGTTTATTCATATCGAGTGCTTGCCTTTGGAAATTACGTTCATCAGTTTTGTGACCGCTTGTGACTTTTTGACAGTTGTGTTGCATTGAGGTACGTTAATTTCGGGATTGCNCCCCTACACCCCCCCCCCCTTCTGAGACTCTGGAAGACCTCGTTAAGAGCCGCCCGAATTAATTTGGCTAGACAGACCATTAAAGAAAGCATATTCCTATAGTTATAAGGCGTGCTTTATCGAGTGAAATTAGTCTGGTGAGTGTGGCGTTAGCAGTTTTTTGTGATATTTTTTTTGGCTTTTTTTTTTCGATATTTATTTCAAATTTCTTACCTACATCGGATACAAATGCACGTCATCTCTCTGCGTCGACGTCGGGCACGTGCCCAGGGAGACGAGGAGTCGGTCCACGTCGAGCTCAGCGCGCGGCGCAGACACAGGGAGGCTGCGCTAAGGAGCTGCGCCGCAGATCGCGAGGTGGGACGGGAGATGCGGGTTGGACAACGCCGCCGCTGGGGAGGGGCTGCTAAATATGGAGAGGACGGCATTTCGGGATGTGCGGTCGCCGCAGTAACTCCCGAACTGCCCGTCCCTGGACACGCCGGGCCCAGGCACCCAGGCCGCAGCTTCGCCGTGAACCTCGGTTCACCTTTAAAATACGTCTACGTAATGGACGTGCACGTATATGCTATTCACGGTTAAGTGTGCACCTACAATTTGGAATAACAGTCGATAAATATATTTCATTGTTGCCTTAGACGTTGACTTCCGAGTGCACTGTAGTAAACGCACCGTGTTCATCACCTACGTGGCAATATCTATTTAAAAAAAGTGGTCAAAGGATAAACCAGGGCCTCAAAAGTGCTCACTTTACCGTGAACGGCATATATCAGAATGAAAGAAGGTGTTCCTACGAGGCAGTTCGTAGTCGTCGTGTTCGTGTCGTGCGGGAACATCTTCGACGTGAACGCGTGTAGGAAATGATGATAAAGGCTGTTCACTGTAAAGTGAGTACTTTTAAACCCAGCCTTTAGAGAATATCACTGCCCCCAGTCTGCATGCATTTTAAAGGGGCACGTTAAACGGCGAGCGTCCTGTAAAGTTGGCAACGACGGGGGGAAAGTAGTTCCGTGTCTTGACGTTGAATTACAAGTGATAACACTGGATGATTTCTTTAGCTTTCAGTTTCTTTAATGCTTATAAGTGTACGAATGAGCGAATGCGTAAAATATTCACTTCCGTAAAAATTTCATAGTTTTACGTGACCGACGAATGGATAAAGTGAGCGGGACCATGACAGTGTTAATTTTGCATATGGTGTAAGGATACACAATGTGCATACAAGTAGATCTTAAGCAGGGCTTTCGAAAGGGCTCAGTTTACCGTGAGCAGCCTATATTTTATTTCGCGTCATGTACGTACTGCCTTCAGGCAATATAGAATTGATGTAAAAAATAAGAACAAGAAATAATTTATAGCATTTATTGGGAACCCGTTTTCTAAATAAAAAATATATGTTTTGATTTTTTTTTACTCATAAAAAAAATACGTCTCAATTGTGGAGAATCTAATGGAGATATTTGGCCGGTTCTTAACATCGAGGTTTAGAGATGCGGTGAGGGTGAAGTGAGGTGAGTATGGAGCGGTGCCAGAATGCAGGGGAGACGGAAACGGGAGATCACCGAGAAAACCCGCCAACCCGCGGCATTGTCCGGCACGACTCTCACGTGTGAAAATCTGAGTGCGGTCCCGCAGGGAATTGAGCACGGTTCGTCTAGGTGGGAGGTGAGCAGTCTAACCACTAACACCACCGCGGCCCCCTTCTATATTGCGTGTAATATTTAATTGTATTATACTTCTGTATTGTATTATCATGTTTTCCGTTATATCATTGACAAATCTTGTCAGTAAGAACTTAACGATGATACAAATTAAATTACATTTTATTTGCTGATAAATCACAACTTCACTAAAACCAAGACAAATCTCTAGTCGTGTGTGGTAAGTTGAACTTATAGACGAGTACATTCGCTATCGTCCACGCATTTGTTGTAAACGTTCTGTGCAGACGTATCTTACACGATCCTGATCGTAAACCGCGCTTAAAACGTTCCCGTCGCTCGGCCCGAGGCTACGAACATGACCTCCAGAGCGGCTACTTCTGTCGGTCTTATTTCGCCGACCGCTTCTTCAAGCGAGCAGTTATGGCCGACGGTGATTCGATATCCAAATAGGGACGCGGTGGCTCCCTCTCCCTCCGCCCCCTCGTTTCAGTGCGGCCCGAGTTCGATCCCCGTCACGATTCCCACTCCCGGATGTCCGCGAGTACGAGTCGTACCGGGCAATGCCGCTGGTCGGCGGGTTTTCTCGGCGATCTCCCGTTTCCCCTTCCTTTGCGTTTCGGCATACTCACCTCACTTCACCCTCATCGGCACTCAAGAGCTTTAGAATGTTAAAACATGTTTTTATAATAGTGTTAAATCATGTTGATCTGATGGTATGATCATGTTTAGCCGCCCAAACATCTTCACCCACTCGATATCCAACTACTCATGTCTCCCTTTCCATCTGGCTCCGTACGAGCTCCGTATTCACAATGACTTCCAACTTTTGTGACGTCTTTCGTAAGTTCTACTTCTGGGATCCTCTTCCGCCTCATGAAAACATAGCTTAATCAGGTCTAGAAAACTGCACCGAAGGCACAAAGCGCCGCGTTTGTGCGCACTCGGTGTAATAGCATTTTGCATAAGAACTATTTCCTACTAGACGTTGCAAACACACAAATTTTCTCGCTTTTTTTGTTCCTATTAATAAGAAATAAAATATAACGCATCAAATATAATATAAGAAAAAAATGTAAAATGTAATACAAATAAGGGTTTTTTTTATGTTAATATAGGTTTAAACCGTTTGTGATACGTCTACATGACAAATTCAAGAAACAACCAATCACATCGTACACTGGGTGATTTTTCCAAACGTTTNAAAATAAGGGTTTTTTTTATGTTAATATAGGTTTAAAACGTTTGTGATACGTCTACATGACAAATTCAAGAAACAACCAATCACATCGTACACTGGGTGATTTTTCCAAACGTTTCGTTTAAAAAGAGAGAATAAACCGCGAATAGACTATGGCAGTGGTCGAAACCCCGGACTTGCATTCGAGAGGACACGGGTTAGATTCTCGGTCCGGCCATCCTGATTTCGGTTTCGCGTGGTTTCCCGAAATCACTCCAGTTGAACGCTCGGATTCTCTATCGCTAAAAGCCGTGGCCAATCCCTTCCTCGTTCCTGCTTCTCTGAGAAACTTGCCCCGTCTCTATAAAAAAAAATTCATTTCATATAAGTTGGCCAGATTCTGACAGTCAGCGAGTGGCAATGTCATGTATTCCAAACAAACAACGTGCCGTTTACAAAACCTGTGTCAGCTGATGCATGAGCAAACGAAAATTGATATTACGTTGGCTATTCTGAGTGCACTGCCGGCGCACATCAGACAATGCAGGAAATACGCGGATAAGAAGGAGTTCCTAGATTAATTAATAGATTTTATTTTATGTGGTCATAAAACAGCGGTTTTTAGTGTTAGAAACTAAACATCATGCTAAAGTAGAAATGTATCGGTGTTCAAAATTAAAGGTACATTAAAACGATCCGTGTCCAAACGAAACACAATTTCAAAATCTTTTTTTAGCGTCTTATCCTCCCCCCCCCCNAACCTTTTTTCACATCTTATCTCCTGCTATCCAACCCGGCTTTCCTTACATGTTTGATATTAATTCCAGAAGCATACAGAAATATTGCATAATATTGTTGAATTATTTTTTTTTATAATTTGACTAAATATATTTTTAATTCGTGTCGTTTCGAGCCAGTAATAGAAGAACAGTCAACTTTACAAAGACGCTACCTCTTGAGAAAAAAAATGTGGCTCAGACCACGCGCTGAAATGTTGTGCGCGCAATCTGTGGGATTCTTTTCGAAGTATTACAAGCCAGAAGAGAATAGCGTTCATTTGCTTTATATAATACATTTACGAACAGATACCAATAGTTTTATTTTTCGTGAGCTCTGCATAATTTTTAAAGTAACATGTATTTCGTGTACAGCGATTTTTTGTACTTGTCCTTTTATATTCGACAGGTAATCGTTCGTCTACGTAAATTATACACCATATTGTTCTTGTACCATATTTCTTTATTTCCGAACAAAGTGGGACACGCGTGAATAGTTTTTAAACAATTCTAACGTTATTCCACGTCAAATTTTTCCAACTCGAATATATTAGCTATAACGTTCAAAGTGTGATAATAGCTACAACTATCGTCTCGGATATGTTAACCCAAATTTACTGTCTCGTACAAATTAAAAAGAGTTAGCAAATATTTGATTTTTTACAAGGATTTATATTTTTACTTTTATAACCTACTAATTTTTTTTAGACAGAAGTCAGTCTAAAATATCTTAAAATTTGTTTAGCATTACATTTTTTGTAGTTAATTAATTTTTAATTAATTATTTATATTTTTTTCCCTTTAACATAACAGTTTACTGATTTATGATTTATGTACGCATTACTATTACTAATATACAATCGCAGCTACGTATTTCTAAAACGTCCCACGAACAGTAGTACATTGACAAGGGGATCGGCTGATGACAGCATGAAAATAAACAACATCGTTGCCACGTGGCCGATCGGCTGATGGCGGAACGATACGTCATCAGACGTTGTCAGATGTAAACAGCGGCGCTACTTTCGCAGACCTGTCAGAATCTGGCCGACTTACATGGTACAGAGTATAACTACCTGTCGCTGTGAACGGGATGCCAAGCCCTACCTACCTACTCTCATACTCCAAACATTGCGAAACGATACAGTTTTCTTGTAGTTACGGACGTGCATTCTTCCGGAAATTCTAATCACGTGCTAGAAAAAATACAAGGGTTGCATTTTGTTTTGCGATCAGACGTATTTCCCAATCTCTTTGTTAACAACTGGCCGCTCATTTTACACTAGTGTCGATCTTCTTGTCGGATCTTCAGCTGGGCAGCGGGCACGGAAGTTCAAAGACGACCAAACTGGACACGTGGTTTTTTTTACGGAAACGAATTATATCGTGGAAATAAGGACTGAATGGTATAATGATTTCTTGAGGGGCTGAACTGATTTCTCGCGTCTAATCAGTCCATCACATTCGTCCTCAAGAGAGAGAGAGAGAGAGAGAGAGAGAGAGAGAGAGAGAGAGAGAGAGAGAATACCAAGTGCCGTCACAAAATAACTGTATTCGTGGTTCATCACCATGATAATAAAATGGCTCACACGTAACTCTGCCTTAAGGTGGTCGACTAGGGAAGTGTACGTTTGTGTGGGACAGAAATAGATGAAGCGCTACGGCCGACGCCGACCGGCGTATGCAAAGCCGTGTCGCCTCTCCGCGCAAGACACTGAACTACCGCACGGAGGATCGTATAACTTCTGAATTTAAGGCGCCCGTCTACCTGGCGCTTGAACTGCGTTGCAGAGTGTTCCAAATACACGTTTTTCAAAGAAGCTACTAAGCGTGCGTCCAACGTGCAGATCTACGAAAAGAACACACACTTCAGACGAGAGCTGTTAAGTACTTTCAAAATATCACGTACGTTAGAAACATCAATTCAGAGTACTCCAAAACCGCTAAAAACGGCCTTTCCAAGGCGCTGTAGCTCAAAATGCACGCATCAGATACATACAAAACTACTATAGGGGCCTGCACTGAACCTTCCTAAAGACTTCCCACTAATAAAATAATATGGTCACCGCTGAAAGTCCCATAGGTACACGCAGCACGACGAGAACACTGCACGCCAGTTCAGAGCCTTGCGCTTAGCGGCGATGGCGTACTTGATGCGCGTGGCAATGTCGCCCTTATCGCTCCCGCGCTTCTCGGCCTAAACGTGGGAAAAAGTTTCATGTAGACTGGCGCCTTAAGAGGTGAGCCTATAATTTTATTGGGCGTGACTCTGTAGCAAAGTCCAATTCACGCCTCTATCGTAGTTTCGAATGTACACGATTCGTATCTGAAAAATTCCGTTTTTAGCTGCGTTGGTGGACATGAAAATAATGTCTGCAACGTGCATGGTATCTTGAAGGTACAATCCCCATCATCGTATGGAACGTACTTTCTTTTCCTAGGTTGTCGTGATGGGGACACGTTTAATAACCCCGTCAATAAAACACATTTTTTTTTTTAACGCTGCAACGCCTTTCAAGCACCAGGTAGACGACCGCCTTTAACTTAATGCTTAAGTAATATTATCAACTGCACGAGCCCATCTCATTCATCAATAAAAAAAATAACGAAGTCAAATATTTTCCAGAGACGGCAGAAATCTTCCATCATTGTAAATTTTTGCTTGAGCCAAATAATTTTCACTGAAAAAACGAAATAAATGATGTATGTTCCAATCCAATACGAGTACCTATACTTTTCTTTTTAGTTTCTTTCCCAAGGTAAAAAGGACATAAAAAGCTATAATCACATATTCGCCAGTAGGTTTCTCCCTCTTTCCGGGTTACTACCAAGCTAAAAATAAATAAATGGCATGTGGGGAGTGCACCCAGGGCAGGGCAACACCCTCCGAGTGACGGTCTTTCCAGCTGGGACCCGTAGGTGACCGTCATCCCCGGGCATGACAGAGATGAGGCCCTAGAATGGAGCGGCGCTGGAATGCAAGGGCGGGGGAGGCGGGAGTGCCCCGAGAGAGCCCGCCGGCAAGCGGCATCGTCCAGCACGATTCCCACATGCGAAGGTCCGGGAGTGAACCCGCCGCGGATCGAGCCCGGATCGCCGTGGTGGGAGGCGAGCGCCCTGGCCACCACGCCACCGCGGCCCCACTACCAAGCTACCATTACCACACATCTCTGGCATCTTAAGGACATGTAAGCGTGACACGACCGTGCCACCAGCTATGAAGCTAAATCCCATACATGACATTTACTCGTTTGACTTCCTAAATCAGAAGTGGGAGTCAAAAGCAGTGGTTAGCACCAATCATTGGAACAGAACTGCGTGTGCGAGCTGAGCGTCTCGTGTAAACTACTTGACATAGTGGTTTTTAAATACGTCTCCCTCTATACGAAGGAACGGATTTAGCTGCTACTTTCCAATATGTATCTAATGATTGGGACGTAATTAAAACATTAATATTTTAATAACAGAAGTGTAATTTTTTTTTTACCGAAAAGTTTTTACTTCAGCATAAATCACGTAAGTTGGTAACAGACTACGAATTGTTTAGCTCCGACAATCGTTTTTTCGTTAATGTTTCGATATAGGCTAATTCTCGCGAACCAAGTTTTTTTCTTTCATGAGCAGAGTTGAGTGCATAATTAATGTATAATTACCGGTTAAAATCACGAATTTACTGTCGTCGGTTAACGTAAACAACGAAAAATAATTTTTATGTGGAAATTTAATTACCTGGTTGCTCATCGGCTTTGGAGAGCCAATTTTGTTCTTATTATAAGCAAAATGGTGGAATATGTTTCCTGATTTTAAGCTCGGCACTCTATCAAAATTTACATAAGGTAAACTTTATACCTTTCATTCCCACCTTGATTTTAAATTTCTGGTGTTGCAAATAAGACATTTTTTTGGCGCGTGCAGTATTTAAGTTGACAAAGAACATGTTTCGTTAATACAATCACTGAGATACAGGCGTTGTGTTTGGTGGTCAGAGTTATTGAGCCAGTGATCGTAGAGCAGTATCATGGTCTACGAATCAGTTACACACAGGGAAGGTCATTAAGCACTGAGCTACCGAGTGTACAGTACCGAACAAATATAACCTTCCGCGCAACGTGTATACAATAAATCTACAGTGGGCATGACAGGGTTAATAAGTTACACCCAAATTTACCACGTCATTGTATAGGTACGGTGAGCGTGTGTGAATTGGGAATTTTTTTCCCCGTGCATCCATGGTAACGCTCCTACTGTTGCGTGTTACTGGTCTATATAGCGTCTATCACCCCGTCCCGCTTCGGCGAGCGAAGGAAAATGTGAAGGTCGGGCGGGCGATAATCGCAGAAGCGGGCGGTGATTTACAAATACGAGCCACCACGTGTGAGAAATGAGCCTATCGGGACTTGAGCGCTCCTGGCCTTCAACGCGTTGAATTAATGGGATTATCTTTTCAAGGATGTTCTGATCACCACCCTTGTTTCTCAAGTGAGACTCGGGGTACGGGGAATATTCTAGATCGGACCAACGGGACTACTTAAGCCGCGACGGGCCTCCGAGCCGACAGTCTAGAGTTTGGAGGATTGTGCGACTTTGAGCGCCTGGAGTACGAAGACAGCGAACACGACGAGCCAGTAGAGCGTCGAGTGGCGGCGAGATTAAACAGCGGGAGTAAAGTCTGCGGACTGCGAGCATCGGCACAGTGAAGAGTGCTACTGACGGGCGGGACTATGGAACTGGATACGCGAGTGTAAGACTTTCGAAATGACGGCAATAGACAGGCTGAATATGTGTAAATAATGAGATTAATCAAGTGACTGGCCAAAATATAGACATTTAGAAGGACTTTAAGTAGAATTCAGATAGACATTAAATATTGCGCTCATTGATTGTAACAAGAGTAATAGTGGAGATAGATAGTTAAATGTTGAAAATCATAGCTGTGTGAATAAATTAAATATCAAATTCCGTTCTTTTATTTTTATTAAGATCTCCATCCCTTACGATTTCGGATACGTTCTTCTGGATACATTTGCTCAGGATATAGTCAAATGCGTAAAGAAGTTTTCAACTTTGTACAGTAGTGATAATAAACATTCCTATATTTTCAGTTTGATGTGTGGTATTAGTTCCATGGTACGTGAGTGCTGTTCATGCATAAATTTACGAAAATTATTATTTTTTGTATAAATTGGATGTTTTAGTGGCGATTTACACAATCTTCCTGGTTCCTCAAAACTCACACCACCCATTTTACATCTCGTAACCGTAATGTCTTCTAATTCCGGTAACCAAAATATTTATAAACAAAAAAAAAATGTACACAGGAGGCTAGAAGACGTTAGAGCAACGAGGCCGCCTTCAGTACGGTGCGAGTCTTCCACGTGTGTCCCGGACGATGTGTTCTCCAACTTCAATAGCTAGACGCGCTTCCGTAGCTTTGTCGTGGTGAACAAGAGCCACGTGGTCAACAACAAAAGAACAAGTACCGTGCAGTGAAGCTCGCATTGTGCTTCCAGGCAATCATCGCCTCGGTAACAACCAGACAATAAGACGGTCTAACATTCCCCTCCTCCTCCCGCCCAACGAAGTAACATATTTTATCCCTTCTTCGGCTCCTCTTTGTTCTGCTTCTTCTCCCGACATACTTGTCTTCTTTCCTCTCTAGGATTATCCAAACCATGCTTTCGCGAACACTCCCTACCTTCCACGGTTCGTGTCTTCAGCTGTAAAACACCTCCCTCTAAACTGAGGCCAGAGCATGTCTCTAGTGTGTAGACATAAGGATCACTAAATGTCATTGCCACAAAACGGTTCACTAATTCAGATTCCTCAGAACGACGAGATATATTTATGTTTGCATTTTCTCGAAGCTTACAGTGTGCACGCATTCCTTTTATCAGACATACCTTCGCAGTATTTTACAACTAGTAATTATCCCATTCGCCACACAGGTTGATTAATTAATGCTTATGTTGTTGAACACATCACCATCACAAAGTAAATGAAATTAGATTTTAAAATTCCCCCTCCTCATTCCTGGAGCCGCGGTGATGTAGTGGTCAGACAACTCGCCTCCCACCTAGGTGAACCAGGTTTGATTCCCGGCGGGGTCGCTCCCGGATTTTCGCATGTGGAAATCGTGCCGGACGATGCCACTGGTCGGTGGGTTTTCTCGGGGATCTCCCTTTTCCCCCTCCTTTGCATTCCGGCGCTGCTCCATTACTCACATCACCTCACCCTCATCGGCTCTCAAGACCTCGATGTCAAGAGCCACCCAAACCTCTCCCACGAGTTGTCTTCAGTGACGAAGCTACATTTCATGTTTCAGGTGTACTGAACCGGTATAATGTTAGGATCTGGGGAACAGAATGCGCCACGAAACGCCAGAGATTGAGCTCGAAGGAGAATGTGTGCAGTGGTGTGGTGTCATGTGTGATCGCATAGTTGGCCCATTCTTCTTTATTTAAAGAACAACCACAGCCGATGTGTACCTGGACATGCTTATCGAACGTGTGATCCCGCAGCTCGAAGGCACGCAAACTAATGTCATATTCCAGCACGACGGAGCACCTCCACACTGGTGTTTGGCTGTGCGTGAGTTCCTGAACCAGCATTTTCCTGGACGATGGATTGGCAAAGATGGTCCAATTACTTGGCTACCTCATTCGCCTAATATCACGCCTCTTCTTATGGGGTTGCGTTAAGGAAATCGTGTACAAATCAACTGTTGGAATTTGTGGTGAACTGAAGCAAAGGATCACGGCAGTGTTTGGTACTGCCTATTAGGAGTGCTGGTTAGTATGGTTCATACCTCTGGTCTACTACAGCACACCCTGGTCTACTACAGCACACACCCCTGGTCTACTACAGCACACACCCCTGGTCTACTACAGCACACCCTGGTCTACTACAGCACACACCCCTGGTCTACTACAGCACACCCCCCTGGTCTACTACAGCACACCCTGGTCTACTACAGCACACACCCCTGGTCTACTACAGCACACACCCCTGGTCTACTACAGCACACACCCCTGGTCTACTACAGCACACACCCCTGGTCTACTACAGCACACACCCCTGGTCTACTACAGCACACACCCCTGGTCTACTACAGCACACACCCCTGGTCTACTACAGCACACACCCCTGGTCTACTACAGCACACACCCCTGGTCTACTACAGCACACACCCCTGGTCTACTACAGCACACACCCCTGGTCTACTACAGCACACACCCCTGGTCTACTACAGCACACACCCCTGGTCTACTACAGCACACACCCCTGGTCTACTACAGCACACACCCCTGGTCTACTACAGCACACACCCCTGGTCTACTACAGCACACACCCCTGGTCTACTACAGCACACACCCCTGGTCTACTACAGCACACACCCCTGGTCTACTACAGCACACACCCCTGGTCTACTACAGCACACACCCCTGGTCTACTACAGCACACACCCCTGGTCTACTACAGCACACACCCCTGGTCTACTACAGCACACACCCCTGGTCTACTACAGCACACACCCCTGGTCTACTACAGCACACACCCCTGGTCTACTACAGCACACACCCCTGGTCTACTACAGCACACACCCCTGGTCTACTACAGCACACACCCCTGGTCTACTACAGCACACACCCCTGGTCTACTACAGCACACACCCCTGGTCTACTACAGCACACACCCCTGGTCTACTACAGCACACACCCCTGGTCTACTACAGCACACACCCCTGGTCTACTACAGCACACACCCCTGGTCTACTACAGCACACACCCCTGGTCTACTACAGCACACACCCCTGGTCTACTACAGCACACACCCCTGGTCTACTACAGCACACACCCCTGGTCTACTACAGCACATACCCCTGGTCTACTACAGAACAGAGTGGTTGGTTGGCCCGCTCGCCCCAGTTGCTCGAGTAGTGCGTCGGCAACATTAGCTGTGTGTTGAAAGTCGTTAGTGTAGCCAGAGCTCAAGCAACTTCAAAAAAAAAATTTAAGGTTTTTTTTGTGAGATGTCGTCAAGCCTTAGGAACATACGAGGTGTGTTAAAAAAATAAGGTGACTTTGCAAATTTCGAGGGCTGCGTACATTCGATTATCGATTGTTTTTATTGTTATGTTGGTACACATGTCCCCAACATATGTTGACATTATCAGCCATTTTGCATTGTTAGTTTGTTTGTGTCAGATATTAAGGTTAGACGTGTTTTGGTGTGCTTGGCGATTTTTTTGCTATCGCAAACAATGGATCGAAGAACCTGCATTAACAACACCGTAATCATGCCTCAGCCACCGTATTCACCGGACGTGGCCCCCTGCGACTTGTTCCTGTTCNACCGTAATCATGCCTCAGCCACCGTATTCACCGGACGTGGCCCCCTGCGACTTGTTCCTGTTCCCGAAACTGAAGGGACCCATGAAAGGACGGAGGTTTGCCACGATTGAGGAGATAAAGACCTGGGAGACTTCAATGCCTTACCAAAATGCNCCATGAAAGGACGGAGGTTTGCCACGATTGAGGAGATAAAGACCTGGGAGACTTCAATGCCTTACCAAAATGCGCGTATCATAAGTGCTTCGAGGATTGGCAAAAAGCGCTGTCACAAGTGTATTATATCTGAGGGGGATTACTTTGAAGGGGACAAAATAGATATTGAAGAATACATAACTATTTATCGAGACAAAGTCACAAAATAACAAGTTACCTTATTTTTTTAACACACCTCGGTAGACCTACGTGGTGTCTTGNTTATCGAGACAAAGTCACAAAATAACAAGTTACCTTATTTTTTTAACACACCTCGGTAGACCTACGTGGTGTCTTGTAACACGTCTATTGTATTTCTGTATGATTCCTACTTTGTCCGTGACTTAAAGTCTTAATAAATTCGTATTTATTTGGCAAACTGGCATGGTTACTTAATAGCTGAATGTCACTGAAGCCATCATCCTGACATTAAACTGTCCTGCGAATGTTCCAAAACTTAAATTAAATAATATANGCTGAATGTCACTGAAGCCATCATCCTGACATTAAACTGTCCTGCGAATGTTCCAAAACTTAAATTAAATAATATAATTGTTTAAACAACTGATTTTTTATTAACTTAATGCAGTTACCTAAAACGATGATGAGACGGTAACCCCCTATCACGCCAAGAATATAAAATAACCCCTCCCCCAGAACCGAAAGTCTTTACCCCCTCCTGTGTTGCTAACTGCAGTGTAGTTCTGAAAGGGGCTGCTTATTATGATTGGCAAACTCGCCGCTGCGATGTGGGTGGAGTTAAACTAGCGAGTAACGGTGCAAGATTACGATAAACGGATCATCATCTTTGATTCGGGGGGGGGGAAGACAGAGACCACCTCCCTCCCCCTTCTTTTATATCAAACAATACCGCCTGATTGCTTAATTTTATTATTTATCAATACAACATATCATAACGATAAGATTTTCTGAAAATATTACACTCTGGGTGCTGGCACAAGGATTAATATAAAATACAGTTATTGTTGATTTTTTTAAATTATCAATAATGGATTTTCTACACTGAAGTGAAAATAAAGAACCACTGCATCACCTGGCAGATGCAATCTCTCGTGTGATGCGAGATCGCTAGATACCCATTCATACTTAATCCGTGTCAAATCAAAAAATTGTAGAAAAATATCTCTTCCCATAAGCTGGTAGAAAACATTTACAAAGTAATGCATATCTTCGTACAAACTTATATTTCTCTTAAAAATTTAAGTATAAGAAAACTATTTTGATGTTTCAAACCGCATGGCTTACTCTGACT
>NQII01003008.1:173541-186728 GCA_002778355.1 Clitarchus hookeri
TCCCTCATCAACTGTCTCTGCTCCCATGCATGTAACCCGTCCCAAGGTATTTGTTTATTTATTGGCGAAACCCACTGCAGAAACATATGGCATGGTCTCCGTCGAGCAACCAAGCTTGCGGACTGAACAGCAGCTGTCGTCAAAGTTCCTAGCGACTCCTCCCCCCTCCTACCCTTGACCATACCACGGGGCGCAATTATCATCACTTACTCACAGTGAAAAAAAAGTTTTCTTAGCGACCACAAGATTCTTCTGCCAATATAGACACGACAAAAGATTTTGTGGTGCCAACAAAAGTTCTTGTAACCCCAGTATTTAGTGGAAACCACAAAATCACGTTTGTGGTCACCAGGAAACTCGGCGTGTTTGTAGGCAATAACGTGTTCGTTAGCCGTCGCGGAAATGTTGCGATGAGAGCAGCAATGCTGTGTTTCATAAAGCTGTTTTGGCGGTTGTGGGTTTTCATAGGTAGGTGTGGTCTAATAACAATTAAACACTGAATTCAAAGTCGTCGCGAATGNTTTGGCGGTTGTGGGTTTTCATAGGTAGGTGTGGTCTAATAACAATTAAACACTGAATTCAAAGTCGTCGCGAATGGTATTGGAAATTAGGGCCTCTCAACTGGTACCTTAGCGTGTTACCATTACGCTACCTTACTCGAGGTTAAGGCGTTGTCTTCGGCATGTACGTATATAATAGAAATCTTATAANGTGTTACCATTACGCTACCTTACTCGAGGTTAAGGCGTTGTCTTCGGCATGTACGTATATAATAGAAATCTTATAAGGGCCACACACGACAAGGCTTGCACACTTCGCCTCGTGGAAAGTTAATTTTCTGGAATCATTTCCGTGTGACATTTACTCATTTGGAATAAAAGAATGATATAATCCGTTCATAAGTACTTAAGAATATCCCTCAAGAGTTAGTTCGTAACCTGTTGCAAAAAGCAGAACACAGACAAATATGGCGTCGTGGCCAGACAGAAGGTGGCCACTTCGAATATGCCAGAGCGCATGCGCAGAATGTAATGGATGTAGTTTTGCAGTCGCAGCAACATGTTATTACTGTGGACAACATGGATGCTTTTGCTGCCAACTAAATATTTCGTGACAGTCAATAAACGTTTTATCAATAAACAAATACGTTGGTGACCACTACATGGCTATAGTGCTGGTCAATCTACGTGTTTTTGGGCACCGCAATCTCTTCCTTAACAACAACAAAATGTCGCCTTGAAAAGCATCAACCAAACACTTTTTGTAGCCACTAACAAATAGTTTTTCTAAGTGCGCTTATCGGGAGCCGATGTAAGTCGAGGAGGACGATAAGCGGCGCGTAAGTGGCCGAGGCACCAAGTTTAGTGCCCACATACCTGTCAGGCGATATATTACTCCGCTACATCCGGCTAAAGATCCTCACTTACAATCCATTCATACATCCAACTTTTTTTAATCCCTGCCAAAGATCTACTTTCAGGATATTCCTCCGCCTCGTGCAAACAAATCTTATCTAAGTTTTAAAAAAATTACACAAAAAGGGACAACACACCGCATTCGTGAGCACTCAGGGGGGGTTTAATAATATTTTGCACGAGNAAAAAAATTACACAAAAAGGGACAACACACCGCATTCGTGAGCACTCAGGGGGGGTTTAATAATATTTTGCACGAGAACTATTTCTAACTAGGCAGTACTAACGGACCTACTTTCTCTCTGTGTCAATTCGTATTAATTATAACTGAAATTTTATTACTTCAAATATAAGTAAGAGTCCAGTTCAACCAAAAAAAAAAACACTTTTATATTAACAAAAGTACGAAACGCTTCTGATACGTGGCATAGTTACGAAACAACATAACCCGTCATACATAGGATGATTTCTCAATGGTTTTGATTCAAAAAGTGTGAAGAAACCGCGAATAGACAATAATCGGATTCCCGATGAGCGACAAGGCAATGAGAATCCCGCTCCAAGTGCCGACTTCGATACGGGTATTCCTGGAGCGTTATTATCTTCTTAGCCTAACGTTCAATGTTCATAAAAACAAAAGCTGAAACTGGCCCAGATGTTGTGCTCAGCCAGGGACTTCGCAATTTTGTGACTGCGATGGCGGTCAGAAGAGAAAATTCACACACACGGCGACACAAACCAGTAAAAACTAAATTAGCATTAAAACACTGCATGCAAGGGAAAAATTTAAGATCAGGACAACACATCTATGATGCGAAACATTGCGTGCAGAAAGGGGCAGCGGTGGCGTAGTGGCCAGGGCGCTCGCCTCCCACCACAGCGATCCAGGTTCGATCCCAGGCGTGTTCACTCCCGGATTTTCGCATGCCGGCGGGTTTTCTCAGAGTACTCCCGTTTCCCCCGCCCTTGCATTCCAGCGCCGCTCCATACTAGGGTTTCATTTCTGTCATACTCGGGGATGACGGTCACCTACGGGTCCCAGATGGAGAGACCGTCACTCGGAGGGTGTTGCCTTGCCCTGGGTGCACTCCCCACACGCCATTATTATTATATTGCGTGGAGAAATCTTTCACTGCGATCGTCAAGTGAAACGAGACAAGGACGGTGCCGACAAGCAGAGAGAGCGAGAGAGAGAGAGAAGGGGAGGTGTAGAGACGAGACGACGTCAAGGGAGCAGTGGTAGATATAGAGGAGTGAGGTTGGGTCACATAGAACAGACAGGCAGACAGACAGACGCACCCATAGAACCACCAGCCGCCGCCGAAGGCCGGGGCGCAGGGGCAGCAGGGAGGTGCCTCGTCGTTCTTGCGGTCCACGGTGCTGAAGGGCTTGTTGTTGTGCTCGGCCAGCGAGTCCGTGGAGTTGCCGGTGTAACCCCCCACCGCCAGCCTGTAGCCTCGCTCCTCGCTCTCCACCCTGCAACACAACACAGTCACCTCACATTCTGGCATTCCTTAGTACCCGTTACTAGACTAACGAACAACCGTTACTTCGTACAAGCTACTTTGTACTCGTTACCAGACTAATAACAACCGTTACTACGTACAAGCTACTTTGTACTCGTTACTTTGGTTTTCTGACCTAATATTACAAATTGCACTCTTTTCCCGTTGATATCGCCGTTCTCCAATACTATATAGTCCATTCATGTCTACATCCAACTTTTATGAAACCCTGTGAAAGTTCTACTTTTAGGAAATTCCTCTGCTTCATGAAAAAAAAAAAAAAACTTAACCTAGTCTAGAAAATTACACCAAAGCAACAAGATACTGCATTTATGTGCACTCAGTTTAATAACATTAACATGAGAACTATTTCTTACTGGGCGTTACCAACACACCTATTTTCTCTCTGATTTCATTAATATCAATTATAAATTATAAATTATATTTTATAGAACAAATATAAGAAAAACTTATATTTAACCAAAAAAATGTGGCATATGGCATATTTAAGAAATTTAAGAAAAAATCAAACACGCACACGTGGGGGTATTTTCTCTAAGGTTAGATCAAAAAGTGTAAAGTACCGAGAATAGGTCATATAAGATATTTCTCACACCCGATGTCGCATGACATTACACTCTTTCGGGCTGGTTAATAAATATTTACATCCCGCATAAATACTTATTAAAATATTTGTAAGGTCAATATTCTCGCGAGAGAAACTAGATTTAGAAGACAAAGCGAAGGGTTATTCACATTCCTACCCGAAGACACGGCAATTGTTCCAGGCCACATTCGTGGCACCTATAACTAGAGACCTGAAGAATTCGCGAGTTCAGTGACCTGCAGGCTATACCCTACAGTCTTATGTACAAATATGCCGATGTCAACTGTGTATTGATTGTCTGCTGTCACAGTTGAAGGCGCCGATTGGACCACCGTTCTTCAGGAGGCGTCGAACGCCATGTGGACCATTGGATAACGTTATACAGACACACGTGTGTTGAATTCTAGCTTGTCCCAAAATGAATCCGCGAATTTTTCAGGTCTCTACCTATAACTTAACAACGCAGAGGCAAAACATCAGCTTATTACGCACGTGCACACGCCATCAAAACGGCGTCACTAGCCGACATAACGTCGAAACGCCATTCCCCATTCGGTGCCTGGTATCTTACTTGCCAGGTGGTGGTCCCACAAGTAAATAAACTTCCGGAGTACGCAGTAGCCAATCTGACACAAATGCTCGNCTTACTTGCCAGGTGGTGGTCCCACAAGTAAATAAACTTCCGGAGTACGCAGTAGCCAATCTGACACAAATGCTCACTCGCTACTGTAAAAAATATTTTTTGGCGGACACAAAATATTTCGTTGGTTTTTACTCTGCCAAATTTTTATTGTGAACACAAAAATTTTAAGTTGTCACCACTAAAACTTTGTGACCACCAGTGGCGTGTGGTGAAGTGTTGCAAGGTAAGCTGGTGCTTGCTCACTGCTGTACATTCTTACGTGTCTTAGGTATCTGCCCGCGAATCACAGACGTACAGTATCGGAGTTATCTAATTATGATTGGCCAGTCAAATAAAGAAATGTCTTTCCTCAAGGATACGCGGCTAATAAGCAATATATAGGACCAGTGACTTTTCGCGTAAAAATCCGAGCACACAGTAGACTTCAATACCATATACACACCTCAGCTGCTGTTACACCTCCATTGGCTGCTGGTGCCGTGTCCGTCTTCGACCAAGCCACTCAGGACTAAGTAACACCGACACTGAACCTTCGTGATTCGTGCGCGAACGGTTAACACGGGCCAGAACATTTTTTACCCAATAAAATAAGCTGGCAGATCCTACACTGCTTTGGACTGTATCTTGTCTCAAAATCTTTTCGCGAAATATCAATGCCCCTAGCGATAGAAAACTGCTGGTTCTTCGTAAGGTATTGAAATCTAGCATGTGCGGAAATATTTTCGCGAGATTCAAGTGTGCCAGGCAAATTGTTTGGTATAAATTGGGGGGATCAGATTAAACCTGTAACACTTGATTATTGGGTCTAAATAAAAATAAAAATTGTTGATAGACATCCCAATGCAGTACCTTTTATTAATGGCAGCTATTCAAAATGGCTTATCAACAATTAAATCTTCGGTGTGATATATCTCAGCTCTGGTTCATCCGATTCTCTTAATAATAATTTTTTAATGTTTTTTCGTAGGTGTAACACTTTTAAGGAATTTTGAAATGTTTTAATATTTCGTCGTTATTATGGATTTTGCTGAAAAACCATTCTTTGTAATACGGACATTTACTTTATAGTCTAGTCACGAATTGTTCACACCTTTGGATGAAACCTTTTAATATTTACCCCTTTGTATAAGTCTGGTTGTTTCCGTCCTATACACGCCACGTGACACAGGCGTTTTATACACGTGTTAACATGCAATTGCCTTACTTCTTAGTTAAACTGAAATTCTGTTTATATTTTATCTAATAATTATAACATTTTATTTACAATTGATATGAACAAAACAGGGAGGAAATAGAAGTGTTGGTATTGCCTAGTAAGGAAAAGTTCTTATGGAAAGTATTACTATATTGAGTGCGCACGAATGCGGCGCGTTGTCCCTGTGATGTGATTTTCTAGACTTGGTTAGTCTTTGTTTACCCGAGACGGAGGAATATTCTGGTAGTAGTACTTTAGCAGGGCTTCAGGGAAGTTGAAAGTAACCGTGAACGGGCTGTNGGCCAGAACATTTTTTACCCAATAAAATAAGCTGGCAGATCCTACACTGCTTTGGACTGTATCTTGTCTCAAAATTTTTTCGCGAAATATCAATGCCCCTAGAGATATAAAACTGCTGGTTCTTCGTAAGGCATTGAAATCTAGCATGTGCGGAAATATTTTCGCGAGATTCAAGTGTGCCAGGCAAATTGTTTGGTATAAATTGGGGGGATCAGATTAAACCTGTAACACTTGATTATTGGGTCTAAATAAAAATAAAAATTGTTGATAGACATCCCAATACAGTACCTTTTATTAATGGCAGCTATTCAAAATGGCTTATCAACAATTAAATCTTCGGTGTGATATATCTCAGCTCTGGTTCATCCGATTCTCTTAATAATAATTTTTTAATGTTTTTTCGTAGGTGTAACACTTTTAAGGAATTTTGAAATGTTTTAATATTTCGTCGTTATTATGGATTTTGCTGAAAAACCATTCTTTGTAATACGGAAATTTACTTTATAGTCTAGTCACGAATTCTTCACACCTTTGGATGACACCTTTTAATATTTACCCCTTTGTATGATAAGTCTGGTTGTTTCCGTCCTATACACGCCACGTGACACAGGCGTTGTATACACGTGTTAACATGCAATTGCCTTACTTCTTAGTTAAACTGAAATTCTGTTTATATTTTATCTAATAATTATAACATTTTATTTACAATTGATATGAACAAAACAGGGAGGAAATAGATGTGTTGGTATTGCCTAGTCAGGAAAAGTTCTTATGGAAAGTATTACTATATTGAGTGCGCACGAATGCGGTGCGTTGTCCCTGTGATGTGATTTTCTAGACTTGGTTAGTCTTTGTTTACACGAGACGGAGGAATATTCTGGTAGTAGTACTTTAGCAGGGCTTCAGGGAAGTTGAAAGTAACCGTGAACGGGCTGTAACTAGAGACCTGAGAAATTCGCGAGTTCAGTGACCTTTGTCGTATGTAAAATCACGCAAATCGCAATGTCAATTGGTTGCGTATTGTACCAGCGGAAGACGGTGACTGGGTCTGCATTTCGTTGTGTGTTTATTATTGGCTCAGAGTTGTTCATGAGGTGTAAACTAACGGGTGGGCCAATAGCATACGCAATACAAACGTACGAGGTTTTGAATCCTAGCTTGTCCCGAAATGAAACCGCGAATTTTTCAAGTCCATACCTAAAGCTACAGATTAGAAGGTATCAAAAAATGTTACTGAATGCAAGAGAAATGTGAGGCCAAGAGGAGCATGATGAAATATTTTGGTAAGAAGAGAAGTTTTTCATGCGCCAATAAAGAAAATTTATTTAAAAACAGATATCCGTTGCTTGCTGGGCCCGCGGTTGTATAATGTCTAGAGTGCTCGCCTCCCACTAAGGCGAGCTGGGTTTGATTCCCAGTAGGGTGACTCCTGGAATTTCGCGTGTGGGGATCGTGCCGGGCGATGCCACTTTTCGACGGGTGTCCTAGGGCATCTCCCCTCTGCCCTCGCATGTTTCCACCTCGCTGTCAAGGGCCGCCCAAATCTCTCCGCTCGAATTACGTACCGGATGTAAACCAAAGTAGAATTCACGCTGAAGGACAACTATCTTAACTTTCTAATCGGCACGCTCGCGTCTTCGACATTCACGTCTCGTTGCCCGACTCCAGCGCGGTGGTTTAAAAACAAAAGAACTAACTCGATGTAAAACTGGCACGTTTACAAACACGTGGCGTGTGCCGGCGAACAGGTGTTCGAGGTGCCCGCAGATCGGCGCGACTCGACAAAGAACTGCATTTGTGTAACATGGTGTGTAGAAAGCAGCAAGTTCGCGATCTCGGGCAGGCCGGCGCGGGGCTTGTTCTCGACGCAGCGCCCGCTAATGGCGACCGCGCTGTCGGAAACCTCGGGCCCGCGCGCAGACCACTGCCTCTACGCCGACGTGATGTAACGGCCTTGAAGACGTAATAAAGCGAAGTTCTGGCCAGTGCTGTCACGACTCGAACACAGCACGACAGTACCCCCACTTAGTGCCTTGTGGAGGCCATCAATTAAGCTGACAATCAAATCAGCAATATGTTTGAGTGGAGTGGCATGAGGAGAATCACGATGAAGGGGAGGGGGGGGGGTACACGTGTAGTTACTTATATATCGTTGTTCTTAGTATTACATTGTCTACCAATCACGTGCCAATTATTTTTGTTATAATTTTTTGTCGGTATTTCTGCAGCTTCATCTGCCAGGAATAAGAATATATATTTTTACCTACATACTACGAATTAATTTAATTATAACCTTAATATAACGCTCAATTTATGTTTCACTAAACAGAAAAACCGTGTCAGTGTATGTTGTGTATGTGTATACATATATATGTACGTGTGTNCAATTTATGTTTCACTAAACAGAAAAACCGTGTCAGTGTATGTTGTGTATGTGTATACATATATATGTACGTGTGTGTGTGTGTGTGTGTCCATCTGAGGCAAAGGTCACTACATTCCTTTTTTCAAAACTGATGTTTTGACATATGCATATATATTATTTAACCAAAAATAAGATGCTTCCTTTTATGATAACACAGATATAAAACCCGTGTAATACATGTTATATTGAGGTAGCAACCAAATATGTCATGCATGCGGGGATTTTCCAATAGGTTGATTTAAAAAAGAAGACAATAGCAAAGTCGCGTGGAGGCATCTGTCCTGATACCAATTGTATCTGATCAGCGTAATTCGAGGTACACAAGTCTAGAAAGTTTTGATCTATTTTGGATCACTGTGCGCGATGTCTTTGGTAGAACCATGCTAACCTCGTTTCCAAGTTGGTATTCTTTATGTAAGTAATACTTCCAACATACTGCAACACAGTTCAAGCGGCAAGACTTGATGGATGCACACCAAGCGGGCGTGTTGTTTNCAATTTATGTTTCACTAAACAGAAAAACCGTGTCAGTGTATGTTGTGTATGTGTATACATATATATGTACGTGTGAGTGTGTGTGTGTCCATCTGAGGCAAAGGTCACTACATTCCTTTTTTCAAAACTGATGTTTTGACATATGCATATATATTATTTAACCAAAAATAAGATGCTTCCTTTTATGATAACACAAATATAAAGCCCGTGTAATACATGTTATATTGAGGTAGCAACCAGATATGTCACGCATGCGGGGATTTTCCAATAGGTTGATTTAAAAAAGAAGACAATAGCAAAGTCGCGTGCAGGCATCTGTCCTGATACCACGTGTATCTGATCAGCGTAATTCGGGGTACACAAGTCTAGAAAGTTTTGATCTATTTTGGATCACTGTGCGCGATGTCTTTGGTAGAACCATGCTAACCTCGTTTCCAAGTTGGTATTCTTTATGTAGGTAATACTTCCAACATACTGCAACACAGTTCAAGCGGCAAGACTTGATGGATGCACACCAAGCGGGCGTGTTGTTTGTAGAGGCGATGTGGCGTTTCATATCAGTGAGAACCTTTACATTAATTAACTTTTAATTCATTTGGACAGCAGCAAAAAAAAAAAAATGGGCGGAACCTTTACTATCAAGTGAAAGCCTCGACGTAACTCAACGTAATCTACACTCAGTTGTCCCCGCTTTATACCAGTTTATGAAGTATGTGACTTACGCGTTAAGCTTATTATACTTACATGTGTCAACATACACATCTAACTGGGGTTTCGAACGCAGACACTCAGTCCGTTACGCTTAATGACGTCACGACTATTTGGGACTCGAACCCACAATCGCTTGCATATTGGTCAACCATATCAAGCCTTCAAGTTGAGATGTTTTTTGGCCGGCGCTTGGTATCGAGGTCTTGAACTCCGACGAGAGCGAAGCGAGGTGAGAATGGAGCAGGGCCGGAATTCAAGGGAGGGGGAAACGGGTGATCCCCGAGAAAATCCGCCGGCAAGCGGCAACGTCCGGACGATTCCCACACGCAGAAAATCCGGGTGTGACGCTGCCGTAGATCGAACCCGGCTTGCCTTGGTGGGAGGCGAGCAGTCTAACCACTCAGCTACCGCGGCCCTGTTGCCTCCTTCGGGCCGCTCCTCGACGGAAGGTGGCAGACTACCGAAGATGGCGAGGTGAGCCTAGTTCAGTGGCGGCGATTCATAAATCACCAGAACCACGTTTATTGCGAACTCAGAATTAGAGATGATGCCTACGTCGCAGGACAAGCAGACTGTTTGCTAGCACTCAACGTACTGTCACAGAGTAGAAAAGTACACAGTGATGAATAGGGCCAGCGACTTTTCGCGTAAAAATCGGAGCACACAGTAGACTTCAATACTATATACACACCTCAGCTGTTGTTAGACCTCCATTGGCTGCTGGTGCCGTGTCCGTCTTTGACCAAGCCACTCAGGACTAAGTAACTCCGACACTGAACCTTCGTGATTCGTGCGCAAACGGTTAACACGGGCCAGAACATTTTCTAGCCAATCAAAGAATCTGGACGACCCTACAGTGCTTTGGACTGTATCTTGTCTCGAAATATTTTCGCGAAATATCACTACCCCTAGCGATTAAAAGACGTGGCGGTTCATTTGACGTGTGCGAATCCATTCTCTGATTGGCTGCACGAGAGACTTGAAGTGGGTCTCCGCGTCTGATTGGTCTTGCGTGCTGAGAAAGATTTCCTATTGGCTGGTCTGTCGCCTGGCAGCTAAGTTACCAGACGCTGATTGGCGAAGGGTGTTCCGATATTTGGGTGGCCAGTGACGCCATTTTGCTGGCGTGTGCGGCTGGAATTCAAGGAATAACAGGCTATTTCGCCTCTGTATACTTAAGTACTCTGTAGTACTGTACACACCTCCCACAGTTTTCCTTCGTAATTGGCTGTCATTCAAGTATGAAGTTAATGTCCCATTTCATTGGGCCAATGAGTACACTGGTATTCTAAAGTAGAACGTTTCTGATTGGTCTGCCAAGCCAAAAACTTTATCATCCAATCGTAAAATAATAAACCAGCCAGAGTGTTATCAAAAATGTGTTGGCTCTAAAATGTTTCGCGATTTTCCATCGTGTATGCCAAGCTTTGTTTGGTTTACCCATCACTCGCCAGGATCTGAGTTTTGTCGCTCGTTTTTAAATAAGCTTTACTATGAGGTTATTGAAATTTGCCATTATATATATATTTTTTATTTTATATGCATGTAACAAAGATCGTCTTTCCGCCACATGATTCATAAACTTGATACCCAAAACATGATTTGCGATGGCAGCCATTTTTGTCGCCATGGAGGCAACGCACTGAATTGTGGGTAACGTCGGCGTTGTCTGTGCGGGAAATGTTGAGATCATCACAATTTTATCGGCGCAGACAACGAGGATATCGCAAAATAGGCGAGAAGCGCTCTGATTGGTTGGTGGTGTTACCTGCTGTCTGTTCGACATGACCTGCGAACGTCAGACTACACCCTCTAGCTACTTCATCGATGCTGGGAGCCTGCCATTGGCGTCCCAGAAGGCTCTACTAGTATAACAATACCTAGAAGGTGATTTAGTAGTCGGATTACTCGCCTGCCTCCCAAATAGGCGAACCGGATTCAATCCCCGACTATATCGCCCGATTTTTGCGTGTGGTAAACGTGGCGGATGTTGCTGCTGACCAGCGGATTTTCTCGGGGGACTGCTTTCCACCTCGCTTAACCCTCGCCAGGGCTCAAGCCTTCGATGTTAACTTGAGTTGAGAGATTCGGGCGGCTTTTAACAACGAAGTGTCGAGAGCCGATGAGGGTGAAATGAGGTGAGGATGGAGCAGTGCCGGAATGCAAGGACGTGGGGAAACGGATAGATCCCCAAGAAAACCCGCCGACCAGCGGCATCGTCCGGCACGATTCCCACACGCAGAAAATCCNCGGCATCGTCCGGCACGATTCCCACACGCAGAAAATCCGGGAGTGACCCGGTTCCTTCGATGTCAAGCTCTGACCGGAAAACCTCTCAACTGCTCTGTATAGTTACCTGTTCTGCGACGAGGTGGGGGTAGGGGGGTGATGCTCACCTGAAGTAGGAGTACTCGGCCCAGGCGGTCCTCCCGTCGAAGGCCTCCAGCTCGACCCGCAGCACGGCGCCCTGGTCCGCCGTCAGCCTTGGACAGTGACATCACACATGAGTACAGCAACTCGACACCTCGGCACACACTACACACACACACGACTCTGCAGCGCTGCCCAAACGAGGAGAAAACGCGCACAGGCAGAACCTATTCGCGGTTTCTTCACACTTTTCCAATCAAACCTTTGTCAAATCACCCCATGTATGTGTATGGTTGTTTCCTACATACGTCATATATCACGAACGTTTTACACCTGTGTTAGCATTAAACTACCTCACTTCTGGTTAAATCGAAATATTTATTGTATTTTATCTATAAATTGTAACCCGTTCGACCACAAATTAATTTCTGAGTTCAAGTGTTGCCATCACGTCATATTTCGGTATGCGCTGTACTTTTGTTCAGCATTCGTCTTGCAACCAGTGAACAACCAACTCCGGGCTCGATGAAACTGACATTAACTATTCACTTCAAAGAGGTGTAGAAAATTCCAGAAATCAAACTGACCTCAAAGTAAACTGCGCGCTGGTGACTTTGCTGTGTACAGTACCGATCGTAAACATAATTCACGCGCAACGTGCCCACGGTGGATGGTGGCACGGCGACGGGACGGGTTGAAACAGGGAGAACACAGGTGTGTCGGTGATGCCTGGTAAGAAATAGTTCATCTGTAAAACGTCATTACACTGCAGCGCGCACGAATACGGTGCGTCGTGCCTCTGGTGGAATTTGCAGAGAGACTTAGTTGAGTGTTGTCTGCTCGAGCGGAAGTTGGAAGTAACCGTGAGGACACCATACTGTTCATTCCATTGCAAGTGGAGCGTGGGGATCTCTCTCTCTCTCTCTNAACCCGTCGCTCGTCAGAGTTGCTCACACATACAAGCAAAAAACGTATTATAAATTACAATTAACTTACTGAACAACATCTTCAATGTAAATTTTAAAAACAAAACTTAGATTACTTAATTATTATAGAAAAAACACCTTACTATTGCATTTTTAATTACCAGTCACCTTCAGTGGCTGGTATGGGGAATATTTTCAGAAAACTTAATTAAAATCTTCCTTCCTGGACCTCGCCCTCACGATGTCTCGCAATTTAAACGACAACTTCTGGCTCTAGAATCAACATAACCAATTTATACATTATTATATCCACCACTAAGTCCACTCGTGGGCTTGTTGGTGGTTATCTTAAAAGTCCTGAAATATCCAAAATTACTAGTTTATTAAAATTTTAAATAATAAACCAGGCGGGAGTTTGCTACTCCCGCCTTCCAACCCCTCTCTCCCCCAGGGCGGGGGTGGTTGGAGAACATTACAAACCTGTCCACTGGGGTAACCTGATGGAGAATAGTGACCGAGGCGGGAAACCGCTGTAAGAACAGATTGGATATGGGTGGCGGAGGGCGGAGGGGCTTGCCTTTCCTAACCCTCTGCC
>NQII01003008.1:197218-221756 GCA_002778355.1 Clitarchus hookeri
AAGTCACTGGCCCTAGCTATAAGGGTTACATTGGTACGCCCTACAAGGGCGCCATCGCCGCTACGCGCAGGGCTCTGAACTGGCGTGCAGTGTTCTCGTAGTGGTGCTTCCACCTAAGGGACTTTCAGCGGTGGCCCTATCATTTTATTGGCGGAACGTTTGTAGGGATGTTCAATGCAGGGGTCGTAAATATTTTCATGTATCTACGACGCACAGGCAGGGCCGGTGACTTTTCGAGTTAAAAATCGGAGCACACGGTAGACTTCAATACTATATACACACCTCAGCTGTTGTTACACCTCCATTGGCTGCTGGTGCCGTGTCCGTCTTTGACCAAGCCACTCAGGACTAAGTAACTCCGACACTGAACCTCCGTGATTCGTGAGCAAATGGTTAACACGGGCCAGAACATTTCTTTAGTCAATCAAAGAAGCTGGACGACCCTACAGAGCTTTGGACTGTATCTTGTCTCGAGATATCACTGCCCCGACGGTAGGTACGTCTTGAGGCAGAGAGCTTCGCAAAAGCAGTTTTTATTTTTATTTTGGAGTGTTATGAAATTGTGTTTCCAATGTGCGCGACGTCTTGAAAGCGTGCGACAGGCTTAATCTAAAGCGTTTTATTTTCGTAGGCCAGCACATTGGACGCAAGTTTAATAGTTCTGTGGAGAAGACGTGTGTTTGAACACTCTGCAGCGCAGTTCCAGCGCAAGGCGGGCGGGGACCTTAACAACGAGCAGTGCACTCGCGATGGCAATCGTCGTCTGATGTGTTGTTCGCGTCTCGGGTTAACGCAGCTTGTAATGGCTGGGGAAATAACATGCGAAAAGAACGCTCAATTAAATGCTGTAAATATTTCGAATTCCCTCGAAGGAGGGACTATCATCACCCGACGTCAGTCTTAGGAGTTGATCGTTACTGAGAATGGTCGCAGACGTTACGCGAAAGTGCGGTCTGGTGACTCGGTCGGCCTCGGCAGGGGTTTTGAAAAACACCATCTCTTTGTTCAACCTTAGTCCTTCTACGAACAACGGAAAACACGAGGCCTTCGAGGAATTAGCGGCAAAGATTCTCTTCAGATTTATATCGTGTTCAGGACCCAGACTTCATTGTAAAAAAAAAAACTTCTAAATGCTGTTAACGACGAAGTAAACACTTTTCAAATCAACCTACGGGAAAAAAAATCTCTGCCCTAAACTACGCGAGCTCCCAGTTGACAGCGATCAAATGAAAATAGTTCTGAGATCACAATAGTCGGACGACAAAAATTTTCGCTTATTGAGAACAATAATTTTATCACCACGCGACCTAAAATAAAAATAAAGTATATGTAAATAATTTTGTGTTACCACGCACTAACCTCTTGTACGAGAGCTATTAATATTTAGAATATTTTTCTTACGTTTATGTGTATTCAGCAATTCCTTTCCAGCCCACTGTTACTCCACGTGTGAAGATGTAATTACACGTATGCATGGACTCTTTCCTGAACAAATGTGTAGGAAGACTACCGTTGGTGCGTGGGAAGACGTTCAACCAATTTCGCTTTCTCGCTGCTCTTAAACGTTGGTATGGTTGAGTTGCGAACAAATTTCTTTGGAGTGTAGATACACGATACAATTATACATGCTAACCAGAAGCGTGTCTATACGTCAGTGTAGTTGAAGGGGAGGGGGGCTATCCAGATTGTGCATATGTAGGTCTAGATTTCCAAGTCAAATAAAATCAGTATCATGATATGATTCCATTTCATTTTTAAAACATTAATGATTCCACCTGCTTGTATCTTGAACTACGTTTTTTGACAAAACTATTAAACGTGCCCCCAGAATGTTTGCCTACGAAAAGACGTCATACCCCAGACGAAGATGGGATTGTACTTTGAAGCTACCACGCATGCTGTAAATATTATTTCGGAGTTCTCCATTATAGGTTGTAACGTCTTTTCCAGACTACAGTATCTTAAAACCTACTTAGCCGGACACGAGGCAAACTACTATAGGAGCCTGTGTTCAACTTTGCTACAGACTTTCCATCGATGCGATGATATGGTCGCCAGTTCTGAGCCCTGCGCGTAGCGGCGATGGATATCTTGCAGCGCGCGCCAGTGTGACCCTTATAGCTAGGGCCAGTGACTTTTCGCGTAAAAATCGGAGCACACAGTAGACTTCAATACTATGTACACACCTCAGCTGTTGTTATACCTCCATTGGCTGCTGGTGCCGTGTCCGTCTTTGACAAAGCCTCTCAGGACTGAGTAACTCCGACACTGAACCTTCGTGATTCGTGCGCAAACGGTTAACACGGGTCAGAACATTTTCTAGCCAATCAAAGAAGCTGGACGACCCTACAGTGCTTTGGACTGTATCTTGTCTCGAAATCTTTTCGCGAAATATCACTGCCCCTACTTATAGCTTCGGTGCTTCGCGAGACAAACGATGCAGGCGGGTGGGCGTCTCCCGAGGACAGTTTCACGCGATGGTAATGGTTTCGGAGGGAGGGGGAGTTGCGTCCGTGTGATCCCCCCTTACTTGTCTGTGTCCTCCGAGGGCAAGTTCCCGGTGGAACCGGCGCTGGCCTCACCAAACCTCCCCTCCTGGCGGCCGATACCTATTAAAAGGTTATACTAGAAGCACTTCTTTCTACTGTACGTTAATCTCCCTCAAACGAAAAGCTAAATCGGCTCTTTTGTATCGCAGGGTAACACCGGGAACTTGCGTTTTCGAAAACCGCCGTGCTGGGCCGAACAGAATCTAATCGGATAACATAGTGGTTTTTATCGTGTATACCTAACACGTACTGCGCGAGTCCTTTCACGGGAAATTAAGCATGGAGGCACACCCTTAGCACAAACACGGCCCAGTGCGCTCGAGTGAGGGACTGGACTTGGGTTTGGGGGACAAACGGTAAACCGGTATTGTTCCCCGCCTCCTCGCCCACCGAGCGCGAAGAGCATAAAACTACATCACACTGCAGACTTTCCGGACCGTCACGTTCGCGGACGTCGGTAGGAAGCAGGTCATGACTAGTATCCAGACGGTATCCTCTGCGAGGGCAGCGAGCGACGTGCGTGTAAGGACTAAGAGGCGAGAGGTGTGTTGGCGACGTTACCTGTGTATGAAGTCGTTGCCGAACCAGAACTCGCGGTGCAGGTCGCCGAAGCCAGCTCGGTAGTCGTCCCACAGTAGCGTGAAGTTCTGCCTGGAGCCGGGGAACTGCCCTCTCCTCAGGATGACCTGCGACAACACCGCGCCACTCACTCACCGCCCCTGGACACTCCCACACTCGTCACAGCTGTCTTCGCACTCCTTCCAAACACTGTTGGAATTCTAGACACTTCATACAAGCACTGTCTCCTTGCGTAATAATAATTTTTTACTCGATATTATTTTGCGCAATACCATAAAGTCACAGATTTAGTGTTTCTGGGACTTACAAATAATAAACACGAACTCACTGAAACGAGATAATTCACGGTGAAATAAGATCCCAAGAGTTCACTGAAGGAATATTTTAAATCACGCAGTAAGATATTTTTTTTCTGTTTTAAAAATTGCACAAAATTAAGAAATTTTTGCATATTTTTTTATTTGTTGCAGTCTACGATTTTTCGTAAATTAAATTTTGCTACGCATATTTCAAAATTAATTCAGACATTTCTTTTCAGTTACCCTTGTTAACGTTTCTGCAAATATTTACGTTTATTTTCTTTCTACGTTCCAAAAACACTAAAATTGTGGCCTTGACATGCCACTGAGCAAAAACTAGGCGATATAAAAATGTTTAATGCGAGTAATGAGTACTTGGCAGTAATGTTTACAAGTTGAACAGTATTTCGTACAAATATAAAATAACTATTTTTTTGGTGACGTTAAGGCTTACTTAGCCTCGCACGCTACGCTTAATTCCTTTTGTTATAGACATTTTTTTTTTAAACTACAACTACACCTCTCTGGCAATCTACAATACGCTTTAGAACAAACACAAATTCTAGACTTTCGTCGAGTAATCGCAACGTAATAAGTGCAGCATCATTTCCAGTAGATTTTTGCGGTTTCACTATTACCAGTCAATGCGTGGATAAAACTTGGCAACAACACGTTGAGGAATCTGCAAAACGTAAACGTGCTTCAATATAAGATACGTCGTTGTTTAATTGAAAAGAAAACTGCGGCGCGTAAATGGGAAATCCAACATGGCGCGGGAGACCAAGACTTAACGCCTTCAGCACGTTGCCCGTAAACCATTCGGGCCATTATTTTTCATATTCCCTCGCTTTTAATACATCATACATGCATGCGTGGTAGAGCCAGTAATTCTGTGGACGCAGTGATGCGTGGCTGCCTACACTCAAGACGCCAATCACTTCACGAACTTACTGACTATGGCTATTCCCTCGCTTTTAAAACAGCATACATGCATGCGTAGTAGAGCCAGTAATTCTGTAGACACAGTGATGCGTGGCTGCCTACACTCAAGACGCCCCAGTCACTTCACGAACGTTCTGACTATGGCGGTAAAATCAATCTTACAGATGAAAATTCTACCCTCTAATTTATCACGCGTATTGAAATAACACCGGCGTTACAAAATTCGCACGCAATGTGACATAATAACGTCACACCAAGTTCGATTATGGAGGAGGGGGGGGTCGCTCCCAGATTTTCGCANCAGTAGCGTGAAGTTCTGCCTGGAGCCGGGGAACTGCCCTCTCCTCAGGATGACCTGCGACAACACCGCGCCACTAATCTCACCGCCTGGACACTCCCACACTCGTCACAGCTGTCTTCGCACTCCTTCCAAACACTGTTGGAATTCTAGACACTTCATACAAGCACTGTCTCCTTGCGTAATAATAATTTTTTACTCGATATTATTTTGCGCAATACCATAAAGTCACAGATTTAGTGTTTCTGGGACTTACAAATAATAAACACGAACTCACTGAAACGAGATAATTCACGGTGAAATAAGATCCCAAGAGTTCACTGAAGGAATATTTTAAATCACGCAGTAAGATTTTTTTTTTCTTTTTTAAAAATTGCACAAAATTAAGAAATTTTTGCATATTTTTTTATTTGTTGCAGTCTACGATTTTTTGTAAATTAAATTTTGCTACGCATATTTCAAAATTAATTGAGACATTTCTTTTCAGTTACCCTTGTTAACGTTTCTGCAAATATTTACGTTTATTTTCTTTCTACGTTCCAAAAACACTAAAATTGTGGCCTTGACATGCCACTGAGCAAAAACTAGGGATATAAAAATGTTTAATGCGAGTAATGAGTACTTGGCAGTAATGTCTACAAGTTGAACAGTATTTCGTACAAATATAAAATAACTATTTTTTTGGTGACGTTAAGGCTTACTTAGCCTCGCACGCTACGCTTAATTCCTTTTGTTATAGACATTTTTTTTTTAAACTACAACTACACCTCTCTGGCAATCTACAATACGCTTTAGAACAAACACAAATTCTAGACTTTCGTCGAGTAATCGCAACGTAATAAGTGCAGCATCATTTCCAGTAGATTTTTGCGGTTTCACTATTACCAGTCAATGCGTGGATAAAACTTGGCAACAACACGTTGAGGAATCTGCAAAACGTAAACGTGCTTTAATATAAGATAGTTAGTGGTTTAATTGAAAAGAAAACTGCGGTGCGTAAATGGGAAATCCAACATGGCGCCGGAGACCAAAACTTAACGCCTTCAGCACGTTGCCCGTAAACCATTCGGGCCATTATTTTTCATATTCCCTCGCTTTTAATACATCATACATGCATGCGTGGTAGAGCCAGTAATTCTGTGGACGCAGTGATGCGTGGCTGCCTACACTCAAGACGCCCCAGTCACTTCACGAACGTTCTGACTATGGCGGTAAAATCAATCTTACAGATGAAAATTCTACCCTCTAATTTATCACGCGTATTGAAATAACACCGGCGTTACAAAATCCGCACGCAATGTGACATAATAACGTCACACCAAGTTCGATTATGGAGGAGGGGGGGGTCGCTCCCAGATTTTCGCACGTGGGAACCATGCCGGACGATGCCGCTGGTAGACGTGTTTTCTCCGGAATCTCCCGTTTCCCCTACTCCCGCATTCCGGCACTGCTCCATGCTCAGCTCACTTCACCCTTACCAGCTCTCAAGACCACGATATTAACAGCCGTCCACATCTCTCCAGGTAGATGGACCACTTAATGTTCAGTACACCAACGAAGTTTGTAATAAAAACATATTAGTTAACAGCGGAGAGACAGAACAAATTCTACGCCACATTTTTGAAAAAGTGAACTAAATTGGTTAAACTTAGTAATATTCTAAGCACACCCTGCTCCCCCCTTTCCCCACCCAGACACACACACGCACGCACATGCATATACGTCCAAGCTGTCTCCTCCCTGCCGAGGCTTAATTATTCAAACGTCAACAAAAAACACAGGCACTTCATTACCGGCTATAACCAATGGATGTTTTTAGACGCCTGCTGTCAAACGTGAGCTTAACGAAGATGATGAATGGCCTGTGTAAATTCGCTGCAGTATCTGGAACCGTGTGATCGAGTGCGGACCTTGGTATCGCCTTTCTGAACGCGCCCGTGGCGCACGTGACGTCACAGGACCGAGCGCAGTTTTCGTTGGAACAACTGCAGAAAAAAACTTTGACGACTCACGGCCACTCGCTGTTGCGTGGTCAGCTCAAGAAGTATATTAGCTGCTCCATTAGTATCATTCTTGACGGGCCGTGCGTTAACCACTCCAGCAAGTACAAACTGAGTCGCAGCACTAAGGCACTGCTTTTTCACTACGAAACTCGAAAGATTTCGTGTACGAAACGTGTAATACAGATGAAATCAGTACGAGTGAGCGAAGAGATCTGGGCGGCTCTTAACAACGTGGTCTTGAGAGTCGATGAGGGTGAAACGAGGTAAGCATGGAGCACAGCGCCGGAATGAAGAAGGCGGGGGGAACCGGAGATCCCCGAGAAAACCCGCTGACCAGCGGCATTGTCCGGCACGATTCCCACATGCAAAAATTTGGAGTGACCCGGCCAGGGATTGAACACGGTTCACCTTGGTGGGAGGCGAGCAGACTAACCACTCAGCAACCGCGGCCCCTTGATATCAGTCCGAAAAGGGCAATTAAGGGCAATTCGTCACCCTCCCCCCCCCCCCCCCCCCTTTTTTTTTTTTTTAGAAAATCTTGAATTTAAAGTGCCTTTGCAGTGCGTTGCCTGTTCACATTTTTACTTAAATTAATTAACAAAGCAATATATGTAATGCTTTAGGGTTATATCAGCGGCAAACTTTCGAAATTCTGCTGATTTCATTTTTTCCATTCTGTATATATTCGCTACATGTGAAATATTAACACTTATTTGGACAGAATGGTTAAGGCGCGTACTTCGGCCAAGTGACTGTAAACTTAATTCTTTAATATTAATAAAACTAACCATTTTCTGCTGCCATCAGACCAAATTTTTTATAAATCACTCTAATGTATCCAGAATTATAAAATTTTATCCTTAACTTTTTAAGCAGAAATGTGGAGAATTCGTACGTGATTCACAAAATTCTGTAAAGACCAGGCTTCCTCCATTTAACTCATTGTATACCAAAAATCATATAGATATCGTTTTTCATAGTTTAACTAATCCATTCAACTACTACCATACCGAAATACTTAAATATCGGTTACATGGTTCCAGAGATAGACTGCAAACCCGTTTTTCCTTTATCGTTTCTCGCTCTACTGTCTTTCGAAATACGGATGAAATACACGGGTAATAAAGTTATTGTGTTCTCTTCGGGTATTGCAAGCATAGCATGTTTGCTTCAAATTTTTTTTCTGTACAATCATGTCAATTTCAGAGATGTTGTTTGCCTTTCGCCTATTGGTTCCCGAGTCTAGTACGGGATTTCAGACGTGGCCCAATGACAGGATCGACAGAAACTGCAGCCGGCCAAGAACTGATTCCGTGAACAATTCTGGTTGCTATAGTCGCTCAGACTTGGCTCCGCCTACCCAAGAGNCCAAGTGAAAGAGAGAGACAGAACGACTTGCAAGCACCAACCACAGGTAGCTGGCAGGCGGGCAGACAAATCTGCAGGCACTCCCTCCCCTCTGCCGTACCACCGTCGTCCAATTGTTTCCTTTCCCGGGGAGAAGTGGCCCGGCATTGTCAGAGCTCCTCCAAGTCATAAGTTACAACGGCGCTGCTCTAGTTACTCGCAACTTGTCGGTCGTAGTGTGTTCATCTAGCCGCCGAATGTATACCCAATTTCCCCCAATGTGGAACGGCGAGGGGTGTTGCCCCTGGCAGGCAGGTTTTTTTTTTTTTTTCGGGATACTCCAATCACCCTCTCTCTCCGCACGTGCACTTCGTCACTTTTCCATCTCCATCTCACCTCACAGCCGTGGATGTAGATACATGCTGTTCACGGTAAAGTAGGCTCTTTTGAAATCAACCACGCAAAAAAAACACTGTGTTATGATTTTGACATGTTGTTGATATTCATCCTTAACGGGGATATAGGGGCGTAATAAGTAGAGACCAGAAAAAATTCGCGAGTTCAATGACCTGCAGGCTAGACTCTCCAGTCTTATGTACAAATACGCCGATGTCAACTGCAGATTGGTTGTCTGCTGTCACATTAGAAGGTGACGATTGAGCCAGCCTTCTTCAGGAGGTGTCAAACACCGCGTGGACCAATGGCTGAAGTTTTATTAACACGCGTGTTTCGAATTCTAGCTTGTCCCGAAATGAATCTGCGAATTTTTCAGGTCTCTAGTAATAAGTTATTGATAAGAGTTATGTAACGAGCACTATATAAAATAGGTTTATTTCACATTAAGGTTGTACAATATTATTTCAATATAAATATGATTGTATATGAACGGGGGGAGCTATACTAATATACTGAAATATTAAATGATATTATTTTATAAAGATTTAACCGGCCTACGTTTCGAGTAAAGCCTAATTGGAGAGTCCCCCATCTTGTTCATGATTCCGGAGGCTGATTAAGATGGCGCAAGTCGACGGCCGGACTCACCCATCTTCAGTGGTCTTCTCGTTCCAATGGCCCGACGACAAAAGACACCGCCCGCGGACTACACTGCCCTATGTCGGCTGCGTTGTCCCCGTTTACCGGCCGGTGGAGGGGGTTTNGGACTCACCCATCTTCAGTGGTCTTCTCGTTCCAATGGCCCGACGACAAAAGACACCGCCCGCGGACTACACTGCCTTATGTCGGCAGCGTTGTCCCCGTTTACCGGCCGGTGGAGGGGGTCTCCGTGGTTTGAGATTTCACAACTAATTTCAGCCTACGTTGAGAATACAATACTGGAGACGGGGAAATAGAAATAANTCCGTGGTTTGAGATTTCACAACTAATTTCAGCCTACGTTGAGAATACAATACTGGAGACGGGGAAATAGAAATAACAGAATTGGAAGCAGCAACAAGCTCATTAATAGCAAACGTCTTCCAGCATATAATGCCTCTTGAATCTATTTGACTAAGATAATTAATACTAGTCACTGTACTGTTGTGGGGATGTCTGTAAAAGCAACGCACGCGCAACTATACGCGCATGCGCGTTGGGTCATACCCCTACCACGTTCGCTGTCGAATTTCGTTACAATGTGCGCGCGCAACTTCCGTTGCACACTAAACTTTTTACCCTCAACGCGCCAAAAGAAGTATAACTTCAAGAAATGAAGCGTAGTGAATGGGAAGGGTTGTAAGGAGGAGGTTTGTTGTGGGGGTAGTTACCGTCCAGCCGCCACCCGCGGCGCTAGTGTCGCAGTATCTGGCGCGGTAGTCGCGCGCCCTCTCGTTGAGCTCGCTGGCGCCAGCGAGGTTGTAGACTCCTGGAGCAGGTCTGGTCCTCGCCGCTGACAACTCCTCGCAGCTCCTGGCTCCGCTGACTTCGTCGCCCGCGGACTCCTCCTCGGCGTCTGCAAGCGTACATGGGCAAACTCAGCTTTAGTCCAGGCAGTTACCTACGACTTTCGTGAAGTTCTACTCCCAGGATATTCCTCCGCCTCTTGCAAACAACGTTTAACTAAGTCTCGAAAATCACGCACCAGAGGGGCAACGCACCGTATTGGTGTGCGCATTCGGTTTGATAATATTTTGCATGAGAACTAAACAACTATTTCTAACTAGGTATTACCAAAACACTTGTTTTCTCTCTGTGTGTATTCTTAATTATTATAAATGAACAATTATAATTTACATAAAAAATATAACTTAAAATTTAGTTTAAAATAAGATACCTTTACGTCAACAGAAGNATGAACAATTATAATTTACATAAAAAATATAACTTAAAATTTAGTTTAAAATAAGATACCTTTACGTCAACAGAAATATAAAATGTTTGTGACACACGGTGTGTGTGTGTGTATATATCTAACACACACACACACACACTATTGTTTCTCTCTTGAAAATGACCCGACACAGGAAATGTACTACGTACAGTTGAAAGTGTACGATATGTACGGTTTAAAGGTGACACCACATGGGGTATGGATGCAGGAATGTCCGGCAAGGAACAAAGACAAGCATGGCTGCCTGAAATCACCGTTTAATTGATATATTCTCATACAAACTGTATACACTCATTTGAACGGGTACGTATCGTACGTGTACGAGCTGTTTAACATCCTTCAAAGTAGTCTCCGAGGACTTCGTGAACAATAAATAATAGAATACTCAGTCTATTAGGTGAGCGATAGCTTATTCAAGTCAGACCCCATCATGTTTAGTCTAATTTCCGAAGGAAAGAAAGTCTTACGAGATCACTTTCCTGTCTTTGCCTGTGTGGCTATGAGTCTGTGTGCGTGTGTGTGTGTGTCCCTTCAATTTTTGAATGCGTGAACCGAATTTCCGCAAACTTGGTACACATATAGTACTAAGTAAGAACACCTGACCTTTATAGTTTTCGATCACGCCAGGAATTTACTTTCAAAATGGCGGCCATTTTAAAGTTTAGCCAGTGACGAGGCAGACGGGAAATACCATCGGGTGCATGAGATCCTATGCGCCGCCTCTCGTGCCCTCCCTCCCCCGTCGCAGTTTTTCTGGTACCAAGCGTTCAGGGGATCTAGAGGTCGTCCTTCGCCTTTGTGGCGAAATTTTTTTTAGAAATAAAGATGTTTTAAAATTGTTAACTTTTTTTTTAAGTGTATGAACTGTTATTACGTGATTCATATATGTCAAACAGTAGCCCAAGGCATTATTTTATGTTGTAAATGTATTCATATGTACAACTTAGTATTTGTTATAATGGCTGCAACAAAATATAATAATTTTGTATTTGACATCAAGTTATTCAGAAAATATTAAGTGTATAAAATTACAATGCGAACGAGTTGAACAACGTTTGGTACAATTATAAAATGATGAATTTTTTTGGGGACCAACACCTTTAACAGCACGCAGTAGCCAATCAGACACAAGACTCGTTCTCAAAGCCTCGCGCAGCCAATCAGAGAATGGGTAGCCTCACAGATTCAAATACGCCGGGTATTTCACGCACGCGTGCAGCCGCACAGGATAGTCGAGCGACGAGGTATTCAATAGAATCAACTGGAGTCTCGTAAATGAGGGCTTTCAAATGCCCCCATAGGAATACATCGAGACTCGATAAATCTGGCCANAGCTCTACCACCCCTCAATGTTTATCCCATGATTTTAGAATCATCCATGTATATATTTTTAATTTGTTTTTCGTGTTTTATAATAGCGTTTGACAAGGTAACATTAACATTCAATCTTTCATTTGTAGAGCCCCGAGTACTTCGCGGGTTGACGTGGCAGCAGGCTCTGCTGCACAGTCATGTATACGCTTGAGGCATTATCGTCTGCTTTATTGGCTGCTGCGAGCAAATGAAGTATTTGCACAGCACTGTACAACGCTGATTCACGCCACTGCTTCCTGCTCACACTCTGAGCAATTGTTCGCAAGTATACCGCACCAGTGTGTACGTATAGTGAGGAAGAGCAGTTGACTAAGGCGTCTTCCATGCATCCATGATAGCGTTCCTACATTTGCTCAGGAAACAGTCAAATGAATATTGAAGAATTGTGTATTGCAGCGGTGCTTAACATTCCTANATGAACAATTATAATTTACATAAAAAATATAACTTAAAATTTAGTTTAAAATAAGATACCTTTACGTCAACAGAAGTATAAAATGTTTGTGACACACGGTGTGTGTGTGTATATATCTAACACACACACACTATTGTTTCTCTCCTGAAAATGACCCGGCACAGGGAATGTACTACGTACAGTTGAAAGTGTACGGCATGTACGGTTTAAAGGTGACACCACGTGGAGTATGGACTCAGGAATGTCCGGAAAGGAACAAGGACAAACACCGCTGCTTTAAATCACCGTTAAATTGACATATTCTCGTACAAACTGTATGCACTCATGTGAACGGGTACGTATCGTACGTGTACGAGCTGTTTAACATCCTTCAAAGTAGTCTCCGAGGACGTCATGGAAAATAAACAATAGAATACTCAGTCTATTAGGTGAGCGATAGCTTATTCAAGTCAGACCCCATCATTTTTAGTCTAATTTCCGAAGGAAAGAAAGTCTTATGAGATCACTTTCCTGTCTTTGACTGTGTGTCTATGAGTGTGTGTGCGTGTGTGTGTGTGTCCCTTCAATTTTTGAACGCGTGAACCGAATTTCCGCAAACTTGGTACACATATAGTTCTAAGTAAGGACACCTGACCTTTATAGTTTTCGATCACGCCGGGAACTTACTTTCAAAATGGCGGCCATTTTAAAGTTTAGCCAGCGACGAGGCAGACGGGAAATACCATCGGCTGCATGAGATCCTATGCGCCGCCTCTCGTGCCCCTCCCCCCTTCCCCCGTCACAGTTTTTCTGGTACCAAGCGTTTAAGGGATCTAGAGGTCGTCCTTCGCCTTTGTGGCGAAATTTTTTTTAGAAATAAAGATGTTTTAGAATTTTTAACGTGTTTTTTTTTTTAAGTGTATGAACTGTTATTAGGTGATTCATATATGTCAAACCGTAGCCCAAGGCATTAGTTTATGTTGTAAATGTTTTCATATGTACAACTTAGTATTTGTTAGAATGGATGCAACAAAATATAATAATTTTGTATTTGACATCAAATTATTCAGAAAATATTAAGTGTATGAAATTACAATGCGTACGAGTTGAACAATGTTTGGTACAATTATAAAATAATTAATTTTTTTGGGGACCAACACCGTTAACAGCACGCAGTAGCCAATCAGACACAAGACTCGCTCTCAAAGCCTCGCGCAGCCAATCAGAGAACCGCCACGGCATTTCGTCTCCGTGTGCTTGCCTATTTCGCGTCGTGATTTCATTGGCTACTAGGGCGCTGCGGTGGTGTAGTGGTCAGATTACTCGCCACCCACATAGGCGAACCAATTTCGATTCCCGGCGGGGCTGCCGCCGGATTTTCACACGCGTGGGAATCGTGCCGGACGATACCATTGGTCGGCGGGGTTTTTCTCGGGGTTCTCCCATTTCCCCAACTCTCTTCATTCCCTTCCCCCGCAAAGTAATGTGGAGACTAGCTTGCTGCTAGATGAATCCGCGAAATGTACGTGTGTCTAGAAATAACTCTACGCGCGTAGCGAATGGAGATCGCCTTGAATGCCACTTCACCTACGCGGAGCGCGGGAGCGATAAGGACGACACTGCCACGCACATCAAGTGCGCCATTGCCGTTAAGTGCAAGGCTCTGAAATGGCGTGCAGTGTTCTCGTCGCACTGCGTAGTACACGAAGTGGTACTTTCAGCCACGACCCTATCATGTTATTGGTGGAAAGTCTGTGGGAAGGTTCAACGCAGGGCCCATGAGTAGGGCCAGTGACTTTTCGCGTGAAAATCGGAGCACATAGTAGACTTCAATACTATATACACACCTCAGCTGTTGTTACACCTCCATTGGCTGCTGGTGCCGTGTCCGTCTTTGACCAAGCCACTCAGGACTAAGTAACTCCGACACTGAACCTCCGTGATTCGTGCGCAAACGGTTAACGCGGGCCAGAACATTTTTTTAAGCCAATCAAAGAAGCTGGACGATCGTACAGTTCTTTGGACTGTATCTTGTCTCGAAATCTTTTCACGAACTATCACTGCCCTTACCCGTAAGCAGTTTTGTATGGATCTGGCGGGTGTATTTCTAGATACAGCGCTTTGAAAAAAAAAACAGATTTCAGCAATTTTGAAGTACTCTGAAGTGGTGTTTGTAACGTGCGCGGCGTGTTGAAAGCACTCAATGGCCCTCGTCTGAAGTGCGTGTTCTCCTCGTAGATCGGCACACTGGGAGCGCGTTTAACAGCTTCGTCATAAACGTGTATTTCAAGCACAATGCAAGGCTGTTCGAGAGCAAGGTTGGCGGGGACCTTAATCCAGACTTCAATATAAACTTGCATTAAAAACAAGATATGGGTGTATGAGTTGTTTTCTGTTTCAAATTTCCGCAGTAGAGTTACAAGGTTTCCGCTTTTTTTTTAAATATTTTTTTGAAACATTCTTGTACAGGCATATATGATCTTTTCGTGCACTCTAAATCTGAATCAGTGTGAATTTCGCTGTTTAAATCAGTTAACAGCACCTAACTTATTCAAAGGTCACTTCTTCAGTCAATTTAACAAATAAATGAGTGAAAATGCCATATTTCCTTCACTTTTTCATTCAACGTCATTTTCCACAGATTCATCACAATTTCATTCGCTGTTTTCCAGTAATTTGTTTTTTTACTGATGTATAAATAAAGCAAGGTGAATCAAATTAAATACCACCACATAAACACTGAAAACCCATAAAGAATATACAGGGTGATTCTAAAATCGTGGGACAAACATTTAGGGGTGGTAGAGCTCACTAAAACAAACAATTATTGTATAGGAATATATGGGCGGGAGTGACGCGTTGAGGCACAAACACAAAAATAACACATGAAATGCAACACATTGTTTATTTACAACGTCGCCGCTAAATGCCTTTTTACAGCAATGTTTATAATAATTGCTCAAAATTGCTATCACTGACAGTAATGAAAGCCTGGTAGCGTCGGTGGAGTGATTGGCGAACATATTCAAATACGCCGGGTATTTCACGCACGCGTGCAGCCGCACAGGATAGTCGAGCGACGAGGTCTTCAACGGAATCAACTGGAGTCTCGTAAATGAGGGCTTTAAAATGCCTCCATAGGAAAACATTGAGACTCGACAAATCTGGCGACCGTGGTGGCCGTTACTGTGTTATGTTTTTGTGTTTATGCCTCAACGCGTCACTTCCGCCCATATATTCCTATACAATAATTGTTTGTTTTAGTGAGCTCTACCACCCCTCAATGTTTATCCCATGATTTTAGAATCATCCATGTATATATTTTTAATTTGTTTTTCGTGTTTTATAATAGCGTTTGACAAGGTAACATTAACATTCAATCTTTCATTTGTAGAGCCCCGAGTACTTCGCGGGTTGACGTGGCAGCAGGCTCTGCTGCACAGTCATGTATACGCTTGAGGCATTATCGTCTGCTTTATTGGCTGCTGCGAGCAAATGAAGTATTTGCACAGCACTGTACAACGCTGATTCACGCCACTGCTTCCTGCTCACACTCTGAGCAATTGTTCGCAAATATACGGCACCAGTGTGTACGTATAGTGAGGAAGAGAGATTGACTAAGGCGTCTTCCATGCATCCATGATAACGTTCCTACATTTGCTCAGGAAACAGTCAAATGAATATTGAAGAATTGTGTATTGCAGCGGTGCTTAACATTCCTANCGTTCCTACATTTGCTCAGGAAACAGTCAAATGAATATTGAAGAATTGTGTATTGCAGCGGTGCTTAACATTCCTACACTGAAGAGCCAAAAAAACTGGTACACCCGCCTACTATCGTGTAGGGCTCCCGCGAGCACGCAGAAGTGCTACAAGACGACGTGGCATGGACTCGACTAATGTCTATAGGTATGTAGGAGGAAATTCACAACATGAATTCTGCAGGGCAGTCCACAAATCCAATCTGCGCCTATTTGAGAAAGGGTTGCATGTCTGTCACGTTTAATGATTCTCGTCATTCGTCGTTTGTCCCGTTCTTTCACGATCTTTTTTCCCGGCCGNTTGCATGTCTGTCACGTTTAATGATTCTCGTCATTCGTCGTTTGTCCCGTTCTTTCACGATCTTTTTTCCCGGCCGCAGCGATGTCGCAGATGTGATGTTTTACTGGATTCCCGATATTCACGGTACACTCGTGAAATGGTCGTACGTGAACATCCAAATGTTATCGCTACCTTGGAGATGCTGTGTCTCATCTCTCGTGCGCCGACTATAACACCACGTTCAAACTCACTTAAATCTTGATAACCTGCCATTGTAGCAGCGGTAACCGATCTAGCTGCAAACCGCATCGCGTTACTCTGATTGATTCCGTACCTCTTTTATTTGCATACGCACGCCTATACCAGTTTTTTTGGCTCTTCAGTGTAAATTTGCAGCTTAAAATATGGTAGTATTTCCATAAAATGGATACGTTAAAAACTTACATTGCAGTTCAGAAAGTTTACTAAAAAAATCTTTGTAGTGTACTACTGACTCACGGTTAAACGGGGCGTGCCTAACAACTGCCATCCAATCACAATGGTAGGAAAAATATTAAAATTCGAAGTCTACCCAGTCACCGTTTGAATTCTCGAAATACTCGGGTCTCTGTTAATTTCGTTTTCACGTAATTCTCATAGCGCTCGATGTGAAGGTTTAAACTGCATTATATGTGGTGAGGTGAGCACATGCATACGTACGATTTGTATTAACAATCCTATTGTTACCAATTGAACTGAAAACGAAAAGAAACGACGTACAATGTAAAACTACGTATTTTCGATAAATACATTTAATACAAATATCCTACCCCCTTTTTTTTTTGTAGCTAACGTTGACTTGATAGCCTGATTAGTACGGTAGCGGCCTACAAGCGGGATGTTGTGGGTTTAAATCCTGGGTACTGTGACGTTTATCTTACTCTTTTTAATTACGTCAAATTGCGCGATATAAACAGTTAAACGTGTTTATTTCGCGTACTGTTACGTTAAATTGAATAAAAACAATCTTTTGTCACCGCATGCAGTTGGCTCTCAATTATTCAATAAGTGGAATTGATTCACTGAAACAACCCGAGTGGTTTTCCACCGACTCTATGTGGAGTCATTTCAATTTATTCGAGTAGTTCGAGTAGTGGTTTTCCACTGGTTCCAATTTAGAGTAAAGTCAATCAGTTGATTTTTTTGTTATGAACTGGCGTAAAAACCTGCAAACAACCAAAAATCTTTCAAGGTTTTCTTTTGAGGATAACGATTTGCAAGGATATAATAGTTATAATTGTAGTTTAAAAAGGGGTTAGAAATATAAAAATTATAAAGTCATCGTAAGATTTATTTCTAAAGATTACTGATATTTCGCGAAAATGTTTCGAGACAAGATACAGTCCAAAGCACTGTAGGGTCGTCCAGCTTCTCTGATTGGCTAGAAAACGTTCTGGCCCGTGTTAAACGTTTGCGCACGAATCACGAAGGTTCAGTGTCGGAGTTACTTAGTCCTGAGTGGCTTGGTCAAAGACGGACACGGCGCCAGCAGCCAATGGAGGTATAACAACGGCTGAGGTGTGTATACAGTATTGAAGTTTGCTGTGTGCTCCGATTTTTACGCGAAAAGTCACTGGCCCTACTGATAAGTCAGTGTGGAAAATTACGGTACTTTTATAAACGTTTCTTACGGAATTATAAGAGGAATGTATTATGTCAGTAATGTTATTTATGACGCTGGCTCATTTGTTGTAGAAGTGTATTGGCATGCGCTCTTTCAAACTTGGCGTTAATGGAGCACTCTCGACGAAGAAGAGCAATTAGACGTCAATCTGGAGCTCTTTAATTGTTTCGCTAAATATTTTTATCAAATTACACTCAAGTTCTACACACCTACGATAGAAATACTCGAATCCAAATATTTTTTTAGTAAATAAATTCACTTACCATTCCACACTCGCTATTGACCGCTGTAAACTATTTCACATTCACTCTTCACAGGCCTATGACGTACATAGGTTCTATTCATGCGAGTTCTCTTTTGTTGGCTATTGAAACGACCGCTTTGCATTCATTTGATTGTTAGTATTGAATACGCGTTAAACGGAAGTGTTTCCGGTATCGTAAAGAACACGGGGAATGGAAATTTTCATTGGTGCAAATACTGTTTCGCTGACGTCATTTGAGTAAGTCAGCTGTAACTCGTTATTCGGATTGTAACCTGCAACAGTTATGTATGTACGTGTAGTAACCTGTGAGAAAAGGTTATGCTGTAAAATTATTTAGTTTTTATCGTCATGCGTGTATAGTATCAGATGTAAGTCGAAGATGCAGTTTCTCCAGTTAACTAGACCAAGCTATGAAACATTTCCTGCATGACGTCACACGAACTAAAGACAAACGCTTGTAAAAGCGTGCAGCTGAGTACGAAGCAAATATCTTTCAATTAAAGAACAATTACTCCCCACAAAATGTGGCTCCTCCTTTCCCTCGACTAATTGATGACGTAATATCTTGAGTTACGAGAACTGCTCTTTCCATGGGTTCAAACGAAACCAGTCTACATTCATAACTGACACATACAGTATGTTGTGTACATTTCACCTCATGAAGTCCAAAACAGGAAATATCTTTTAACGACATCACCGGAAAAGATACTTGGAAGTTTAACTATTTTCAATCAAATTACATCATACAATTTAATAGTAGAAAGATATGGGGACTTGCGAGCAAGGGGCTGAAGGCTCGGAGCATCGGAGCTGTTCATGCTCTGCAGCCATCTTGTCCGCCATCTTGGATACATGTGACGTTGACATAAACTTTTAACCTTTGACCCCAAAAATCCAAAATAATAATAATAATAATAACAAATTATATAATAAAATATTTTAAAAATTTGTCTAAAACTTTAATTTCTGAAGGTCACCACACCCCCGCCATATATACTCATTCCACCTTCTTGGTAGGTGCAGTCCGCCATCTTGGTAGGCGTCACAGCCACGTAATTAATGGAAAACATGCATAAAACCAAGATGCCATCGAATTCTCCCACTTAAGTTTCAGTAAACTAAAGTCTGCGGAGTTAAGTTTGTTGCCAAATTAGTCCGAATATACTGGTTCCTACTAATAACCTCGCTATAGACTAGACGTTAAGCCTTGCGCATCTGTCTAGGAAGTATAGACACTTTTGAAAGCCATTCTTAAGAACTATTTGTATGCACATTTTTTATTCCTCCGCCATATGAAAAATCAACATTACCATGGACCTGGTCAGTTAATTCATATGTCTGTAAAGTCTAATTTCAAAGGTATAAGTTAAATAAATATTTTACAATTTATTTAATTCTTATACTTGTATTAAAAAGAGTGTAAAATAAATTATTTCAGTATTCACTTATATTTAACCAACGCTTTTGACTCAACGTAAAAATATGGAACTACTTTCCCTCCTAGGGGCCGCGGTGGCTGAGAGATTAGCCTGCTGCCTCCTACCAAGTCGAACCGGGTTCGATACCCGGGCGGGCCGCTCCCGGATTTTCTCACTGGGAATCGTGCCGGACGATGCCACTGGTTGGCGGGTTTCTCGGGGATCTCCCTTTTCCCCCGCCCTTGCATTCCGGCGCTGCTCCTTTCTCACCTCATTTCTCCCTCATCAGCTCTCAAGACCTCGTTGTCAAGAGCCACCAAAATCACTTAACTCAACTCAAAACTAGTTTTACTCCATTGTTATCGACTTAACTGGGTGCAAACTAGTTAATGTGGCAGTTGATATACATGCAGGTGGAGAAAGTGGCATTTTTCTCAGAGTTTGAGTTAGAAATGCTGGTTTAACAGTGGAGGGCCTCAACGCAGCTAGGAAGAGGTATGTGGGTGAGCTGACCTTCGTCGTCGGCGTGCTCGCGGGCGGACAGGAACTCGTAGTCGCCGCTTCCGGCGTCCTCCTCCGGGGGCGGCGGCGTGGTGGCGCGCGGCGGGACGTCTGCACGGGACGTCGGTCCGCCCCCAGTGCACGTCGCCGTCGACCTCAGCAGCTCCTTCTGCTCCTCCAGCAGCCGCGATATCACCTGCACCACCAACACTCCTCTCGCCAACTCCTCTCGCCAACTCCTCTCGACAACTCCTCTCGCCAACTCATCTCGCTAACTCCTCTCGCCAACTCCTCTCACCAACTCCTCTCGCCAACTCCTCTCGCTACTGCTGCAGTCACGGAGGAAACACGCTGAATAGCCGCGTCTCGGCACAGCACTATCCTCTGGGTCAACACGCTCCGAGCCGACAGTCAGTCACAACGGACAACTGTTCACGTGAAGATGTTGTGAAACTACGCTACGTGGAGGTACATGTATTCTCACCAACTCCCAATTTCAATTAAAAAATAAACATTTCGTGTAATCAATAAGTTCGCGGACTCCGTGGTGCGTGGCTGCCTACAATCGGTGCGCCAATCAATCACGAACTCATTGTGATAGTATGGCAGAATAACTTTTGGTTGAAGCAGTGAAAAATTACCGTCTTCTATACCACACACCTGATACAATTATTTTTGTCGTTCATCGAGGCGAGAGAACGCATAGAAGTAAAACCCTTCTTGCTAAACTACGTACATATTGTTTAAATTTGAAGTTGGTGAGAATGTGATTCCATGCGATACAGCGCCACGACACTGTCTTCGTGTGAAGAGCCGACCACTGGTCTGTCCGGAGGTGTCGCTGGTCCAGAGCTTGCCTCAACACGGGTGTCGAGAGGCGTGTGCCATGCCGCGCCGGACAGAGCTGACTCAGTGGGCTTCCTCCTTTACTGTAAATGTCTAGCCACACAACACTGAAGAGCAAAAAAAAAAAACCTGGCATAGGCGTGCGTATGCAAATAACAGAGGTATACAACCAATCAGAGTAACGCGATGCGGTCGGCAGCTAGATCGGTTACTGCTGCTACAATGGCAGGTTATCAAGATTTAAGTGAGTTTGATCGTGGTGTTATAGTCGGCGTAAGAGAGATGGGACATAGCATCTCCGAGGTAGCGATAACATTTGGATGTTCGCGTACGACCATTTCACGAGTGTGCCGTGAATATCGGGAATCCGGTGAAACATCACATCTTCGACATCGCTGTGACCGGAAAAAGATCGTGAAAGAACGGGACAAAACGACGACTGACGAGAATCATTAAACGTGACAGACGTGCAACCCTTTCTCAAATAGGCGCAGATTGGATTTGTGGACTGCCCTGCAGGATTCATGGTGTGAATTTCCTCTTGAATACCTTTAGACATTAGTCGAGTCCATGCCACGTCGTCTTGCGGCACTTCTGCGTGCTCGGGAGGTGGGGGCCCTACACGATATTAGGCAGGTGTACCAGTTTTTTTGGCTCTTTAGTGTATCAGGATCGGTTCAGAGCGGTTCAGGGCCGGGCCCATTCCAGGCGATGGAGGGCATTCGACCAGGGCAGGGAGCTGCCACGCTGTTCACAGCTACAAACGAGCCAGGTACAAATGTGTAGGGCGGTCTGCACTGAGACATTGTTGCATATATTGGTGTTATTTTGTCATCGCAAAACATTTAAAATTTTTTGGCAATAGCGATTTTGGAACCACAGCACTAGTACTAAAGTATGAGGAACAGTGTAGATGAGCTAATAGGCTGAAAAAAAAATTCTGTGTTCGGAAAAGTATGCTAGTAGAAGAGAGGTTTTTAACTTTATTCTCTCATTTGACAGGTGATGAAACTAAATTTCAGGGGTATTTAAGAAAGACGCAGTCAATATTACAAATGTTATTCTTGTTACTAAGGAATTATATAAAGGAAAAATATACGATTTGGAGGCTTGCCATCACTGAAACGGCACCTAGGGTCCTGCTTTTCCAAAATTCCGCGAGGAACTCGCCTGGTTTACGCCCAGGTCCAGGGACAAGTGAACAAAACCACTCTCGTCAACCACCGACCCGGCACCCTGGCACGGTATTGACACTGCCCTGGCATGTGCCGGGATGTGTGGGCATGCGAATTTATATGTGTAGTGCGAGTATGGAAAACTTTGTTATGTTGTCGTATATAAGCAGGTACTCATTCACTGCTTCAACAACAATTTTTCTGCAATTTCAATTTTTGGCAAGATCTAAAAATGAGTTACCTCCATAAACTTATCCTCTGCAGTGAGTAGTCGTACTGGAATAATATTCTCCGACGAGCAACGGGGGCCGTGCCGCGTCGGACCGAGGCGATCACTACTGCGTCGAGTTGACACTGTCAGTTTCCTTGTATGTATTTACTTATTTCCGTTCCAACTCGCGCCAGGGCGAACCACTGGCTTTCCTCCTCCAATCATTCACATCCACGTGGTAGCCGAGCGATTGACAACTAAGAAAAATACCACTTACTACATGTTTTTCCATGTCAGCCTTAACCATTTACAGATGGCAAATGCAGGAATTTTTATAATTCTCCCCAACGGGGACTCAAAATATAGGTCAGAACCTGGGCACCGATTCCTTGCTGTGTACAGTGTCGACCGAAATATCCTTCCTGAGCAACATGTCTTCGTTCATGAACACGGGGTCGGAAGGTTAAAACTTCAAGGATAACGCACAGGAGTCTGTTCCCACTCCAGGGTGTGACCGAGGAGATGTAAGGAGTGCGAGAGGCAGTCAGCCCTGTTGAGAGTGTGTAGAAAATGTTGCTGCAGCAACGGAGTTCGGAGTTCCCCAGCCGCCAAGGAGCCACATGTCCTTCAGAATTTGGGGGCCGCGGTGGCTGAGTGGTTCGACTGCTCGCCTCCCACCAAGGTGAACCAGGCTCAATCCCCGGCCGGTTAACTCCGGATTTTTCGCAAGTAGGAATCGTGCCGGGCGATGCCACTGATCAGCGGATTTTCTCGGGATCTCCTGTTTTCCCCGCCCTTGCATCCCAGCGCTGCTCCATACTCACCTCCACTGAAAGCAGATATTTGTTAATGGCTACAAAAACTGTTTGGTTGATGCTTTCCAAAGCGGAATTTTGTTACTGGTAAAAAACAGATTGTGGTACCCAATAACATATAGACTGCCACCAACGCTATTTAGCGCTCACTAACATATTTGTTTATTAATATTGAATTTATTGACTGCCACCAAAACATTTGGTTGGCACCAATAGCATTAACGTCATCCACAGTAATGAAATTTTGCCGCGACTGCAAAACTGCACCCGTTATATTCTGCGCATGCGCTCTGGCTGGCATATTCGAAGTGGCCACCTTCTGTCTGGCCACGACGCCATATTTGTCCGCGTTCGTTTCTTTGCATCAGGTTACGATCTAATTCTTGAGGGATATTCTTAAGAACATCGTTTGTATCATTCCTTTATTCTAAGTAAGTAAATGTTAAACATAAATGACTCCAGAAAATTAACTTTCCATGAGAAGAAGGGTGCAGGCCTTGTCGCGAGTGCCACATATTAGACTTAGGATACCTACATGTTCCAGACGGCGCATTGAGGTCGAGCAAGGTGACGCAACGGTAACGTGCTGAGCTCGCATGTGAGAAGTCCAGGGTTCTATTCCCGGTCCTGGCGATGTTCAATTTAGTTTTTGATTATTGGTGACCACAAACGTCATTTTGTGGTTGCCACTAAATACTGCAATTACAAAAAAACTTTTGTTGGTGCTGCAAAATATTTTGTGGTGTCTATATTGACAAGAGAATTTCATGACCAATAAAATTTTTTTGGTCAGCACAAATCCGTTTTTTCAGTGTCCCTTCACCCTCATCGGCTCTCAAGACCCCACTGTTAAGAGCTGCCCAAACCTCTCCACTCAACTACACTTTTCACGACAAAGAGATGGCCCTGACTATGGGGGGTTGTGTGGGGGGGGGGAGACTAGGCCCGCTGAGGAAAGGAAGACAGTGCACATACCTGTAGTCGCTGGTCGTCGCGGTGAGCGAGGCCGTTGAGAGCCGCCTCGGTCCTCTTGAGTAGCAGCTCCGTGTTGCCCGTGAAGGCGCCCAGCTCGCGACTTGTGCCGCGGCAGCACGACGACAGACGCTCCAGCGCAGCCGCCTGGTCCTCCAGGGCGGCGGCCGTCGAGTTCTCCAGCGCCTGCACCGCCTCGTGCACCGACTCCAGCGCGCGGCTCGACTTCTTGCAGGGGTTCGTCAGCCGCTTCCACAGCCTGCACACCAGCACTCCTTTGAAAGGTTTCCGAACTGTCTCCAAGGTAAGCTGCTACTTGCTTGCAAACACATGTACACACACGTCCCTCCCTCCCCCTCGCTCTCCAACCCTTTTCACCTTCTCTTACTCCCTCTCTCCCTCTCTCTTCCCCTCTTTACCATCTTTCTCCCCCTCTCTCTTCCCTTCTCTTGCCATCTTTCTGCCCCTCTCTCTTCCCCTCTCTTGCCATCTTTCTGCCCCTCTCTCTTCCCCTCTC
>NQII01003008.1:223334-234461 GCA_002778355.1 Clitarchus hookeri
CCTGTCGTTGGCCTCACGCATGCGGTCAGCCATGCGCTCCACCTTGTACTCCATGTTGGCCAGCGAGCTCACCTTGCCGTCCAGCACCGCCAGCTTGTCCTGACCTCTGCAATCTCACGGTGAGTCTCGCGTCAGCATCCTGCCCACCAACGTCACACTCTCCCTCCAGCCATCTTCACTGGAGAAAGTACACTCTACATCTGAACCAGTGACTTCCACCAGCAAAATCATCTTACTCGCCCTTCACTTGATGAGCTATTACAAGATATTCAAGGTCAAGTGAGCACTTTTCAAAGCCCTCTTCATTTGTAACAACAGTAAATGAATACATTTGATTGTAGCCTTAGACATTAACTTCTGGGTACGATGAAAAACATACGGGAGTGTTTATTACTTACATGGCAATATTTATTTTAAAAAGTGGTGGAAGGATTTTAAAAATGCCTCATATGGAAAAAAGTAACTAGGGCCTCAAAAGTGCTCACTTTACTGTTTGAACAGATTATAACTACTGGCGAATGAGTGGAATGCACTGAGGGTTTTCTGCCAGGCCAGTTCTATTCATTAGGAATCAGTATAAATAACTGTTTTATCACTGAATACAAGCAACTAAATTAATCACCGGAATTTTACAGATTCAAGTGGAATAGTTCCGACATATCTGTAGTCAGATTCGCTGATTTTGAGCAATTTTTTACTGTTTAAATTTGAAAGTGTAGGGATGGGGAAAATTAATTTAGAAACATGTCATTGCATAGCTATGTTGTCAAGAAAACACAGAGGATGACCAATACAAACTAGTTCACCAAGAAAACTGTGTGTTCTACTGTGCTGTCTTTGTTGTGTTGTCAGGTTTCGAGTACATATTCGTCTTCGCCTCAGTGTTTCTGTGTGTTGTCTTTGTCGAGTCGTCTAGAGTTTTTTTTTGCGTGTATCTGTATATTTTGTCTTGTTTTTGTTCTGGTTCGTTTGTTTTTCGTGTTTTTTGTTTCTTTTAGTGTGGTACAACTCTTGACTGGAATNGTCTTGTTTTTGTTCTGGTTCGTTTGTTTTTCGTGTTTTTTGTTTCTTTTAGTGTGGTACAACTCTTGACTGGAATCATTATGGGATTTTTTGATGTTGTAAGTATCTGTCGACAAAAGCTAGTGTTGACTTGTTTTGGCGTTTGTTACTAACGTCGTCCCCTATGTTCTCCTTGGCGACATAGCTCTGCAATTGCACACGTCCGAAGTACATTATTATTAGTAGAATTAAATAGCCGGTTTTGGCACATCAAGACCTGGGACCGGTCGGCCAGTGGCCATCTTGTCCGCTAAATTTAATGTCGGTGACCTTTGACCTTTGACACTGGTGACCCTTGACCTTTGAACGATGTAACTTTTGACCTCGAAATCCCCCCCTCCAAATTAAAAAACCACCAAAAAAATTTAAAAAATTATAATAATATATTTTTAAAAAAATTTTAAATTATTTAAAAATATTATTAACAATTATTTTTAAATTATATAAATTTTTGGAGTTTTCCCTAGTACCACGCCCAGCAGACGACTAACCCCCACAAACAAATGCTATTGGCTGTTTTTAATCGGCAGGTTTCCATCCCTACCACCCCTCACCTATACTCATTCTGCCATTTTAGTTTTTTCGTTTGCCATTTGTTTATACATTGCTAGAAGACGCCATCTTGGTTTTCTTTGTCATTTGTTCATACATTATTGGAGACGCCATCTTGGATTTCATATGTTTTCATCACCTAGGTGGTGCTAGCGTATAAATTTACCTACCAGGCGAGTTGTCGATTTACCCACCAGGCGGCAGCCATATTTGTTTATTTTATTTTGAAGTATAATTTGTGTTGTTGGCGCCCTCCGTGTTGGATTCTATTTTCAACCCATAGGTGACCTCAATTTCTCGGTTATGCGGCCTGCTAATGGCCTGTACCGAATGGTGACATTGAACATTCCTGCAAAGTATGTAAACAGCCTTATTTAATTTTTTTGTTTTATTCTTAAAAGCAAGTATTTTTATTGAAAATAATTTTCATATAAAGCGTAGATGTTTTTTAAAATAAATAAAACAGAAAATATTTCTTTATAAACTACTTTTTTATTTTGTAATGTACTGCAAAAATGCTGGGACATCTTTGGCTGGTGTACGCGTAATAAGAAAATAAACAGGTTTTCTCACCCTGTTCGTGTCCTAACTTTCTTGTGTTTTGTGTCGTCACTACCGCGTCAGGAATGCGTTTCCGACCGTGCATTGCTATGTGATTTCTGATAGTCTATGTGTACTCTATCTCTCCTGAAAGTTTGTGACCGCTGTACTGATACATCCTGTATATTCCCCAGTCTATCGAAAAAAATGTTTCAGTGCCGAAGATTTTAGTTTGTGTTTGCGAAGACAGCTTGGCTATCATAACAAGCAGGGCTGCAGAGTATTTGGAGAGGGAGCAGCCTTCGCATACACCCGCTACACAAATATTGGCTCATGTCCCAGGCAGGTAGTCACCTCCCTGGTAGGCAGCTTTGTGGTTTCTCGGTCTAGAGACCAGAGGTGCCACAGGTCGATATTTGAACGGGTAGAGCAGGGGTGCTCAAACTGCGGCCCGCGGGCCCATTCTTCGAGGCCCACGATCACCGGCTTCAGCAGACACAAGTTACCAAATTCTTATTTTTAGGGTGTCTGTTACAAAAATAGAAAAGAGCAACACATAATACGAATTTATTAAAAGTTATAAAGTCACTGATGAAACTTCACGATATTTTTCATTATTTTATCAGTCAGGCGACTCCTGTACATATTTTTTATGTACTACCTCCGTCTGCCATCACCGTATCGAACGAACAAACAAACGACTTGCAAGACGATACACGACACTCTGAATTTTAAACGTCATCAAATTACCTACCTACTTTTAGTTCACAAATATTACTTCAAGTGTCGTAAGTGTTTGAATGTGGAAACTGCACAAAATGAAGAGAATTTGAAAGTTCTTAAAGATTCCATAGAGCATACATTTGCTACCTCGATTTCCCGCCTCGCCACGAAAACAGACATTAAAAATAACAGCATGGGCATATCGGATGTCTGCAGTGAACACCTGGACAAGATCGAAAGTATTTTGGCAGAGACCCAAAACAAAACCTATAAAAGAGAGCCACGGTAACAATTTTTATTCAGTGCGATGTCGGACATTTCTTAATATGGGCCCCCTAAAAAAAAAAGTATGAGTACCACTGGGGTAGAGAGAGGGTTTGGCTTACCTCGTACCAGGGAAGACTTCGGCGAACCGCACGGTTATCACCCAACCTCGGGAGTCTCGAGAACGTCGTGGTTTTCATCGCCGTGACGCGGCCTGGGGCCACGATGCTCGACTGTCAGCGGAACGAATCATCCAATCATCCGTTTCCTGATGGCCCGCTGGGTGAACCCGTTCTCGGAAAGAACGCAGCACGTGGTACTTCTCGGCGGTCAGACTAGGCGCCAAGCGACGGGGGGACGTTACCGTGCCACTTTATATCAATTGGCTGATTCAGAGAGGCTTTCTCCGTAATCTAAACGTAAGTATGGTCCGTTACACATGTCCACTTCTAAGCCGGGGCTCGAAATTAAATTCTGATGCTACAAGCTGGCATCCTTACCAGCTGCTCCAAGGACTGAGGTTGCATACTTTATCGAATTGATTAAATTCGTGACATATTAGTTTTAGAACTATAGGGCCTTATTCATAGTCGTTTTTAGTCCGGACTAAGGAAAGATCATCCTCCGACTTAAAGTTTTCTTATTCATAGAGCCATATTATTACTAGTCCGAGGATCATCTTGCTTTAGTACGGACTAGCTCTTAGTCCAGACTTAGGGTAGAACTAGCGACGTGTTTAAGTCAAAAATAAACATGGCGAACATAAAATAAGACAGTTTCGTTAATATCACATGCGAGTGACAGCTGGATAAAGCTTACGAAACACAACAAATACGCTTAAGGCCGTTTCTGTCAATCTGTAAGTAAAAAATATGCCGATTTAATGGACTAAATGTTCCGTGAACAATATTTCGATGTAAATATAATCATAATGCATCAGTGTTAAGCTACATCAATGCCTTTATATTTCTGTGCCAATCAAATGCCTTCTCTGAAAACAGATTCTTACCAGACGTGATATAATACTTTCTAGTAGAATTTTAATAGAAATTATATTTTCAGTATATATAGTGTAAAGTAGTTAATTGAGAACAGTGAATCGGTAGGTCAATGGTAACATCATGGGTTGATGTGCACAAAGGTGCATGTTCGAGTTTTGTCTGGGTAAGTAAATGTTAACTATTTTATGATGTATTTTTGTAATGTATTTAGCATTAAAATACAAATCTATTATAATTATAAACACGCTATTGGCGTAAGAAAATTAAACCAGCCCATACTACCATTTCATAGGGGTGTGCTATGAAAAATTAACAAATCAACATGGAATAATACAATTATTGGCATATTGAGTTTTTCGTCCTCCTTTCTGCAGTATTATTGGAAAAAATACTTAAGGTTGTAATTAATTTCGTTAACATTTACTCACCATCGAAACAAATGGTCATAATAAAACAATCTGAACGAACAAGTGAAATTCGAACTTGCAGTTGACATCTATAAAGCAAGAACCTTGGCCACTGATCTACACAATCATACGCGATTTAGACTTCATAAATTAAAAAATTATCTACCATTAAATTATAAATGAAATATTTAATAAGTTGCAATTTACGGAAAATTCGGTCATTAGGTAAAGGAAAAATCTCTGTTTGAATTGATTGAAAATACTTTTAATGTGCGTGTTTTCTCAAATGTGTTTTTCCTTTCGTAGTAAAGGTTTTATTTGAAATGAGAATCCGCAAAGCACATACACAGTAAACCTGGCAACAGTGTACTTCGATGATCCTTCGACTAAAGTTAGTCCCACTCTAATCGGGGTATATGAATAAGTTAGACCACCATTAGTCCGGACTAACCTTAGACCAACTCCGAGGAAGATCGTCTCTTGATAATCCGTGCACGAACATCTAAATATGAATAAGGCCTATAAGGTCTTGCCTGTAGCCAGTTAAGAATGTAACATGCTTACGCGTAATATACTGTTTACTGAGACATTTTACCCTCACAGGTTCACAGATGAAGCTCAATAATACATACATCCATGGAAATGTACATATCCATTTCATTCCCTGTGTCCATTATCGAGTTTCTGTTGCACATGAGGGGTAATTATGGCCATCACTATGCACAACAAGGAATCACTTACCGCTGTTTTAATCGTCTTCCTTGTGAGAAATGGGGCCACGGTGGTATAGTGAATAGACTACTCCCCTCCTACCAAGGCGAACCGGGTTCGATTACCGGTGGGACCGCCCTCGGATTTTCTCATGTGGAAATCGTGCCGGATCATGCCACTATTCAGCGGGTTTTCTCGGGGGTTTCCAGTTTCCCCCGCCCTTGCATTCCGGCACTGCTCAACACTCACCTCGCCTCACCCTCATCGGCTCTCAAAACTTCGATGTTAAAGAGAGCCGTCCAAATCTCTATACGCACTCACTCACTCACTCACTCACTCTTGTGAGAAATATTTTGAATGGTTAATACTGAAATCAGCGAACACGCAGTAAATTGTTATCTGGTTGCGAGAAGCACGTTCCACGCAAGTACAGCTAACGTCATAGAATTAAACAATTGCAACACTTAAACCCAAAAATAATTTCGGGACTGATAGGATATATCTATGCACGCATGCTACATACACTGAAGAGCCAAAAAAAATTGGTACACCTGCCTAATATCGTGTATGGGCCCCCGAGCACGCTGAAGTGCCGCAAGACGACGTGGCATGGACTCGACTAATGTCTGAAGGTATGCAGGAGGCAATTCACACCATGAATCCTGCAGGGCAGTCCACAAATCTAATCTGCGCCAATATCAGAAAGAAAGTGTTGCACGTCTGTCACGTTTAATGATTCTCGTCAGTCGTAGTTTGTCCCGTTCTTTCACGATCTTTTTCCGGCCGCAGCGATGTCGAAGATGTGATGTTTTACCTGATTCCCGATATTCACGGTACACTCGTGAAATGGTCGTACGCGAACATCCAAATGTTATCGCTACCTCGGAGATGCTATGTCCCATCTCTCGTGCGCCGACTATAACACCACGTTCAAACTCACTTAAATCTTGATAACCTGCCATTGTAGCAGCAGTAACCGATCTAGCTGCCGACCGCATCGCGTTACTCTGATTGGTTCCATACCTCTGTTATTCGCATACGCACACCTATACCAGTTTTTTCGGCTCTTCTGTTTATGTATATCTACAATGTAAGCATAAACTGCAAATATAATCTTAAAGGCTGAAAATTTATGTATATATGATATTTGTTAAAGTATTTCCAGTATTTCGGTAAAGGTGTAGAGAAAATTCTATTTGAAATATTTAGAGACTTCTCTAAGTCGAGACTTTCTTATTCCAGTCTGTCCGCTCGGGACGTCACAGACCGGTGATTTTATGGAGCGGCAAAAATACTATCTCCTGGATGACTTTTCTTATTTCATCGCCAGTTCACGCAGTGGCGAGAGATGTGGTTTATCGCAGAGCATCTCATCACATCGCAGCACGGCGTGTATCGAGTTCCTGGCGCTGTCTAATCCACTCCATCGGCCGTCGGTGACCGTGATAGCTAAGGCGTGACGCCGTAAGTGCTTAAGTGACGGTTCCACGCCCGCCCACGGCACGAGTCGCAGTAAAACGAAAACAGAACTGGACACCGTTATTACTAGGCTTATTTACATTCCTACGTATTATCACGTTATAAATACCTCACAAAACGTTTGGAATATACGTACGGAATGCAAAACCCGTACGGCGTATACATAACAGTAAGCATAGCAATTAGAAGGCACCGACTGCGCCGATACAGAACGTGAGATTCAAAGTTGTTTCTAACACAAAAAGGTTTTCCAGTATCGCAGACAAACAAAACACGAAAGAACAACAAACTAAACTCAATGTTGTGTCTGACTAGGGTGGATTTCTTTCTTCCCCACTACAGCTTAGTGCCGTGTATGGCCTCTATGTGCATTGTTACAGGTCACTAACATGCCGTGATATGCTTGTATTCAATGTGTTGATGTAGCCTGCCGGGCGAAGGTACCGTTCCATCTGGGCAGCTCTTATGAGCTCTGGAAGTGTTTCTGGAGGTTGAGGACGATTATAAGCTGCTGTTCCTAACTGGTTCCAGGCATGTTCAATGCGTTAGTGCGCTCTCTGTTGATAACAGCAGATATACATAACCCCTATTACCCAAACTGCCTTATCTCACAATATTCCAAACTTTTTATGATGTGTTTATTATGTGTAATTCCAGTTAGTAAGCTCTCAGCAAAGTGACCTAACATCCACTACCCCCGAATTATATAAAAAGTTGCATGCAAAATAATTAATAATATTGTTATTGCGATATAGTATTTTATTTCCATGCTCGTCTTTACAACGGTTGTGGCATAGTTGCAGGGTAGGATTTTTAACGCATTGCTAAAGCCGGGAAATTTGCGAGTTCAGGCAGTGTCGGGATATATTTTAAAACACTAGTACTTTCTTGTTACTATTGTGAGTGAGCCCCTCGTTTCTTGACACGAGCTGTAGTACTGTTGACCAGTAACACATACACCTGTAGAGTACGTCAAATTGCACATCAGCAGAGACTGTAGGAAATATCGCGCTAAGCCCGCATCAGTGATATCAATCAGCGAAATAACATTCACTGAAAGTCAGTTGATAAGCTGCTGCCTACTGATATATCAAGCAAATTAACCGGGAAAAAGTGACTGATAGCAGTTGAATTCATGACATTCACTGGGAATCACAAATAATTCAGTGAAATTCAGCCACCAATTATATTAGTTATCTGGCGCTGATTATCAGCCACGCAATTCTCACCGTTTTTCGCTGTTGTAGCTCAATTCTCACTGCTGCAAGTTTCGAGTAAATATTTATTTCTTGTAACGATCTGGCTGAATTCAATTGAAACATTGTGTTATTCGCCGCATTCAGTCGGCTGTGCCACTCAAGCAAACAACAAGTAGCTTTCCGCCGGTTCTAAGTCGAAACATTTTCACTGATTCGAGTAGTTGCATTTGACTGCGAATCAGTGGTTTTTCCACTGATTCGAATGTATAGTGCAAGGTTTCAGTGGTTTCACCCACCTCCCAAGACCGTACAAAAAGATGATGTGTCGGTGAGTTTGACACAAGTAGAAAAAAAACATCTGGGTGTATCATTTATGTTTCACTTACATTACACGTATAAGCTTTTCACGGTAAAGTGAGCAATTTCGCAAGCTCTCTAATTTTAAATAACAGTCAATAAATATATTTTATTTTAGCCGTGGACGTCAACTCTCAAGAGCAGTGGAATATACGCACTGTGTTTATTACTTACATGGCAATGTTTAATTTAAAAGGTGGTTAAACGATAAAAAATGGCTGAAGGGAAAAGGAAACTAGGGTCTCAAAAGTGCTCACTTTACCGTGAACAGCCTATAGGTAGGGGCAGTGATATTTCGCGAAAAGATTTCGAGACAAGATACACTCCAAAGCACTGTAGCGTGGTCCAACTTCTTTGATTGGCTAAAAAATGTTCTGGCCCGTGTTAACCGTTTGCGCACGAATCACGGAGGTTCAGTGTCGGAGTTACATAGTCCTGAGTGGCTTGGTCAAAGACGGACACGGCACCAGCAGCCAATGGAGGCACAACAACATCTGAGGTGTGTATATAGTATTGAAGTCTACCGTGTGCTCCGATTTTTACGCGAAAAGTCACTGGCCCTACCTATAGAATAACTGGGCGAAGCACTTGAGTCGCAGTTTGACCCCGTGAACCTCGCAACAGAGAATTGCCCAGTCATAGCAACCCCCGTTCGCAAGAACACTGCAGATTGAAATCTCACGTCTCTGGTGCGGCAGCGAGGAATGTAAAAGTAAACAGAGGGAACGGCAGCACACGTCCACCTGAGATCCGCCATCACACAGATGTGCTACACAGTTCAAAAACATCGACTATGAAAGTCACTTACTGTTCACAGTTAACAGAGCAGTTCTGAAAGCCGTGTTTAGGATCGACATTTAAAACCATTTTGAATTCTTCCACCAAAATAAAAAAAAAATACTTAAAAGCACTAGATGACTTTTTTCGCACGTCAATGNTTGAATTCTTCCACCAAAATAAAATAAAAATACTTAAAAGCACTAGATGACTTTTTTCGCACGTCAATGAATTGTAACTGCGGCATTTGTAGGACCTAAATTATATATTTATAATGTATAATTTATTACACTTGAATGTTAAACCNAATTGTAACTGCGGCATTTGTAGGACCTAAATTATATATTTATAATGTATAATTTATTACACTTGAATGTTAAACCATTATGTCGATTATCTAAGGAATTTGTTATTTGGAAATTTAGCATTTGGAAAAGTTTCGTTAGGAACTAGAAACTATAATGAACGAAAGAAAAGTTTTGATACCACTTAACGATTTTCTTTCTAATACAGTAAAACGTTTATTTTCTGTAAACAAAACAAACTCAAGGAACTATTTACTTTACTATACAGAAAATTAACGTTGCTGTAAAACAAAACCACAAAAAGAAAAATTTTACAACAACAAACCTATGCTTCTTTAACCTTCCCTTTAAATTTAAGCAAGATTATGTTAGTGTAAACCTAACAGCGTCAAAGAAAGGCTTTTCTTTCATATACAGAAAGCTTACAACGTATTTTATTACAATATAAAAGAAACAAGTTGTTTACATTCTATAAAGTATTAATTACTAAACAACGCAAATTCCATATCAACTTTTCTTATTCGACAGCACGTCATTCGTCTGTATATATCTTATTTAGGAGAAATACTTTTCACAATACGTGTTAGTTTGTATCCCTTACTTCTCAATATAAAGTGATTCCTAATCGTTACAAAAATTTCTTGTAATACATTAAAAATTGGGTTCTTGTAACCTGAACCTATGCTTGCACAAGCGGTATTATTAGTTTTTACAAACATTTGTAAAAAGGCAAACAATTTTACAGTCAATATTACCAGTAATACTAATTGACAGTTTATCTACACAATAGGAATCAACGATTCCATCTGTCCTTTTATTTTCACTCTGAGGATTTAAATAACAATTTAATGACGTTAGGTGTTCAACTTTGTAGGAGGGTGCGGGTGGCGGGGGGTAAATGCCGCCCCGTGCGACGTGAAGTGANATGACGTTAGGTGTTCAACTTTGTAGGAGGGTGCGGGTGGCGGGGGGTAAATGCCGCCCCGTGCGACGTGAAGTGACAGTAGGCGTGACGTCACAGCGTTGCGGTTAGCAGCATTCTGCAGCTCCCTGGCTCTGTTCGGTTTTCAAGCTGGCNCAGTAGGCGTGACGTCACAGCGTTGCGGTTAGCAGCATTCTGCAGCTCCCTGGCTCTGTTCGGTTTTCAAGCTGGCTGGAGGTCGGATCGCAAGTTGCTGATGGCAAATTGGCGGCTCTCTTCTTCGCAGGTTGTAGACCCACGAAGTGGAATCTCCCGTATGAATAACCGTGTTCCCGCTCAGAGTGGGAGAACGTTCAGAGCTGTGAAGCCTGACTGCAGCGGCGTAAGGTGGAGGGGCATGTTCTCCTAGAGATCCAAGGTAGCAATACCGGACTTGTCCACGATTGGGAAATAGGCTCTGTAAGTTGTCTCCTGTCGTACCGTTGCGGATCAGATACAGGAGGGGAGGAGGTGCGGAGAGCTGGACATGTTCCGGAAAACATGTTTCCTTGTCCCGGAAGCAGCACAACCAACTTCAAGCGCCGAGGCACGGAGTACCTAGGAATGCCGAGGTGAGGTGGCCGCTTGTTCCGCCAACAATCAGCTGCACACGCCAGCAACATGGCGCCAGCAGCCAGCAACATGGCGCCAGCAGCATGGCGCCAACAGCCAGCAACATGGCGCCAGCAGCCAGCAACATGGCGCCAGCAGCATGGTGCCAACAGCCAGCAACATGGCGCCAGCAGCCAGCAACATGGCGCCAGCAGCCAGCAACATGGCGCCAGCAGC
>NQII01003008.1:234901-268575 GCA_002778355.1 Clitarchus hookeri
TTAATCGTATTTATTGCCCATGAAATATTATAATTTATAGATAAACTTTAAGTTAAGTTCAATTTAATAAAAAGTATGGTACTTTTATATTAACGCAAATATAAAACGCTTCTGATACATTACATATTTAGGAAGTAACGATACACGTGACAAGGAACACTTCCGGAGCCTCGCGCAGCCAACCAGAAAACGGGCACGCGCACATCAAAGGAACCGCCACGCAACTCACGCACTCTGCGACCGAGGCCCGATCGTGACGTGAACCCGGGACGAGGCGCGGCGCGGCGCACTGACTAGCAGNGGGGGGGGGGGCGGCAGTAGCGGGCGAGACGAGCCAATAGGAGCGCTGCTGAGCGGAGAGCCAGACTCGTGCGCGGGGCGACTGCCGGGAGACTTGTTTACAGTTGGCACCCGTGGTCGAACTACCGTCAGCTGGGAGACGTTAGCGTCGCCCTGAAGGAGATCCGTCACAAGAACGGAATTGTTCTTCAGGCGCCCGCCTGCCTGCTGTTTTCTCTGCGCTTCGGGCCGAGAAACACAGCAGAACAAAGGCGGTGCCCGTGGAAATATTTATTTTATATTTGCACCACACGCTGTTCAATTTCTAGACATCCGTGATCTCTCTACCCTAAAAAAAATTATACGAGCGCGTAGTTTTTACATAAATACATGTCTGATTCACAAATTTTATGTTTTTTAAAAGTACAAATAATGAAAAATTACTTAAATGTACACAAATTGGATAATTCACAATGAAAGAAGAAGCCAATAGCTATTTAAGGATGTCTATAAAATCGAATGAATAAAATGTTTTTTGCAATTTAAAAAGAACTAATAAAATAAGAAATTTTTTTATACTTTTGCAAAAAAAAGGTCTAACTTAAAATTAACCAAGACAAGACCTTTCAGCTGCCCTTGCTAAATTTTCTGCAAATAGTGGTGAGTGAGTGATGAAGAGATTTGGGCTGCTCTTAACAGTGAGGTCTTGAGAGCCGATGACGATGAAGCGAGGTGAGTATGGTGCAGCGCCGGAATGAAAGGGCGGGGGAAACGGGAGGTCCCCGAGAAAACGCGCCCAACAGCCGCATCGTCCGGCAAGATTCCCACTTGCGAAAATCCAGGAGTGACCCGGCCGGGGATTGAACCGGTTCGCCTTGGTGGGAGGCGAGCAGGCTAACCGCTCAGCCACCGCGGCCCCTGCAAATAGTTAAGGTTTATTTTATTTGTACATTACAAAACTATTCAAATGTTTACTTGGACATGCCATTTTGCAAAAAAAATATGTGGTATTAAAAAAATATCTTAGGAAAACGTAGTAACAGATAATGTCTACAAGTTGAACAATACGTGGCTGATGCCCATTAAGTCGACCGATACACGTATAAGTTGTGCCATTTGAATAGTGTGCAGTGTTCTCGTCTTGCTGGGCCTTAAAGCAGCGACCTTATCATTTTTATTGATAGAAAGTGTGTGTCAAGGTTAATCGCAGGGCCCTTGAGTAGTTTAGTATGTATATTATACTTGAATGTTATGATACTGCTAAAATATTGTAACTACAAGGTTATCATTGCCATTATAGATTAAACAAAAATTTTGTTTGTGGCAAACCTACTTTGCAATCAATTATTTCGCAGAAACAAAACATGTGTTGTAGCAAATCAATTGTTTTCAGAGTATAGCCTTTGTCATTAAGAAAGGTTAGCTCACACAAATCGTGCGAACAAAACGGTGTGTCTGTCCCGATGCACATTCATAAAATAATATATTCAGCTATAGTAAAACTTCAACTGTACAAACATGCAGTCCGCCTGCAGACATTTCATGGCACTGTGAAGCGAAGAAATTTTCTAATTCGTTAACCCCGTTTCTTCCCGAGACGTGAAATTACGTTCCTCTAGCTTAGTCAGTGTCTGATAAAATAAGTTGTTGTAACATTGTAATATTTAAACATGAGTTCTGTAATCTTATTCAGCGATTTGCGTTCTCCAAGACTACCCCTCCCGTGCCTGAGCCCCTGGGGTTTAACGGGAGAAATATTCCAGAGCATTTTAATAAGTGTGCACCTCAGGTATTATCATCCAGGCTTGTTAATTGTCACACAGGCAGTATTGTTATTCTCATATCATAACTATAAATACACGCGTATTACACAGAAAAGGTTTCAATCCCCACTTAATTAAAAATACAATTAGTTATTTCCTTTATTATTATGTAAATTATACCAAAACAATGTTTGGTAGCCGTAATACTTGAAATTTAAAAACGTGATTTAAGATACAGTTATTATCTCCGTAAGACATGTTTTTTAAGACATGTTTCATGACCCCAAGGTCAGTCAATGAATATTATGCAAGTAGAGATGCATATTTGGCCAATTTCCGGATAAACTAAAGGCTCAGCAGTTGTGACTTGATTACCACCATCTTGGAGTTCACTGCTCTTACTCTGAAATTTCACTTGGGCCAATAATACTTGACCTTGATAATAGCCTACCTTACTCCATCATTTTTTATTTATGTGTGTGCACACTTCCCAGGTAACTATCGCTTCAGAACCACGTGTTTCATTAAGCTTGAACACAGCTCTCAATTGGTCGCAGTTGAATGCTCCCAATAGAAAGAGATCACGCCCTTTCCAATCGCAGTGGGTGGATGTTCTCCACCCGAGAGTGGTTCCACCTCACCTATCAACGATATTGGAGTTAAGGGGAGTCCCTAGTAAACAATACTTAATTCCTCAAGGTCACATCCCGCCTTAAGGAAGCATTGTGACGGCGATATAAAACAGCATAAACAAGCTACGCGCGTGTTCTGTTTCCTCAGAATGTCAAGCTGCGAGTATACGGACTGTATACAGCAATCTGTTCCGAAAAGATACAGCGTTGCCGCTAGAGCTTAAAACACTATTTAACAGAAGAATAACTATTATAAACAGAGCGCTACTTGTAGCGATTTTTACTGAGACTGGCTTTTTTCAACGACCACATTTACGTTTCAATAACCAAATTTATGAATTGACGACAAAACATTGACTTTCATTTCTGTCCTGAAAATAGTTTTACATTAAAATATCCAACAGTTTTTTTTTTAAATTAGAAAAGACACAACTGCTTACAACGACAACTATAGTATATTCGCGGTATATTCACACTTTTTAAAACAAACGTTTGAAAAATTACCCCATGTAGGCTATGACGTTTTTGGTTGTTTCCTAAACATGCCGTACATCAAAAGCGTTTTATACTTCTGTTAAGATTACAGTATCTTATTTTTGGCTAAACTGAACCTTTACTTGCGTTTTATCCATAAATTATGATATTTCACTTATAATCAATACGAACAAAAACCGAGAGAAAATATGCGTGCTGCCTGGTAACGAATAGTTCTCGTGCAAAACGTTATTGAACTGAGTGCGCACGAATGCTGCTCGCTGTCTTTTCGGTTTAACTTTCTAGACTCTGATTGCATGGGACGGAGGAGTAGCCTGAAAGTAGGACTTCAGCAGGACTTCAGCATGACTTCAGCCGGACTATAGGGAAGCCCCTTAACCCGCTCAGTGTTCATGATCAATGACATGTTGCACATGAAGGATATTTATGGTCGGTGCTGTACACGACCAGGAATCAGGGTCCGGAGTCTTGAACGTCTTTCTTGTGAGTAATCTGATTTTTATTAATCCATGGTCAAGGACATGTTTCACATGAAGGATATTTATGGTCTGTGCTGTACACGACCAGGAATCAGGGTCCGGTGTCTTGAACGTCTTTCTTGTGAGTAATCTGATTTTTATTAATCCATGATCAAGGACATGTTGCACATGAAGGATATTTATGGTCGGTGCTGTACACGACCAGGAATCAGGGTCCGGTGTCTTGAACGTCTTTCTTGTGAGTAATCTGATTTTTATTAATCCATGGTCAAGGACATGTTGCACATGAAGGATATTTATGGTCGGTGCTGTACACGACCAGGAATCAGGGTCCGGTGTCTTGAACGTCTTTCTTGTGAGTAATCTGATTTTCATTAATCCATGATCAAGGACATGTTGCACATGAAGGATATTTGTGGTCTGTGCTGTACACGACCAGGAATCAGGGTCCGGTGTCTTGAACGTCTTCCTTGTGAGTAATCCAAGTTCCTGNGTGCTGTACACGACCAGGAATCAGGGTCCGGTGTCTTGAACGTCTTCCTTGTGAGTAATCCAAGTTCCTGCATCTCACATTATGAATGGACAATAGCGGCGTCAGCGAACGTGCAGCGCGTGGTTCAGCGCGCTACACACAAGTACAGCACACGTAAAATAAGTGACCGATTGCAACACTTGCACTGAAAGAGCAGCCAACTAAATATCTGTTGATATAGGGACGAAAACATATTTAGTTACCCCAGCAAAATATTCTGTTGAGCAAACAAAACTTGAAAAGCAACAAAATTAATTTTGTTCATCTAACAAAATACACACTTGAATTAAAAAAACCTCTCCTTTGGGGGAAAAAAAAATTAGCCTGTCAACAAAATATTTGGTTGAATTAACTGTGTATGTATATTTTGTTTCGCCACTCATTTGATTACCTTCGTTCGAAAATAAAGCTCCGGTGTTTGTTCGCATGTTTTTTTGTGACAGCTAGTATAGTAACAGTGTTTGTTGGTGAATTTATTGATGCTTAGTTATGGTAAAAACAGTCTAATAAAAATAACTTCAACTGGAAATTTAAAAAGTTAAGCTGTAAAACTTGAATTACTCATTTTCGCACGTTGTCGTCCAGTATTTGAAATGGTGTATGTATTTTAAAAAACATTCCGATTCTACATGTAGTTACTTTAGCTGAGGTTACNCGTCCAGTATTTGAAATGGTGTATGTATTTTAAAAAACATTCCGATTCTACATGTAGTTACTTTAGCTGAGGTTATTATGGCGTAACGTTCGGGCGCGACTTATCCAGGTTTGAATCTCGGTCGAGTCCACGTGCTTTCTTTTTACATGAACCGAAACTGTTAGATGTACGTACAGCCAAACAGATGTTTAGCTGCATCAATCAAATATTTGTTTGGGGCAACCTAATAAGAACAACAACAACAAAATACTCCACTGTCCCTATCCGATCGATTNCAATCAAATATTTGTTTGGGGCAACCTAATAAGAACAACAACAACAAAATACTCCACTGTCCCTATCCGATCGATTAATTTGGTTGCGCCAAGCTAACTTGGTTTGATAAAACAAAACCTATTTTTTTCAGTGCGAGCTTGTGAACTAATTCTGTACCGGGAGGGTTAAGCGTGTGACATGTGGGCTGACGAGACGCAGAGTTTCTCAGGACTCCGCACTTGCAATATCGCAGACCCTTGCACCGAACACACACGCCCGCTATTTCCAGCGGCACTCGAGTCTGGGTCCGTCGCTCTGTGAGAAACGCTCTCACGTCGCCGTCCAAACACGCAGAGAGAAAGCAGTCCCATCGTCAAGTCCTCCGAGTACCGTGCACTCCCGTTATCAGTTACAGCGCGACTCGACGGCGCCCCGGTAGCCTTGGCGAGTGTTTGCTCGCACGGTAAACACGGACCCGCCGTTCGGGAGTTCGCGGTTTCAATCCCAACAGGATGCACCTGCTTTGCAAAAAGGGGTTAGCTTGGTTCCAAACACGCGGGCCTGCCGTCGAAACTAATTTATTCGCTCACCCACTTATCCAACATTTACGTTACGTCGCCACGTTGATCAGGGCTCAACCTCCGAAGGATACGACCCGGCTTATATTGCGTGAAAAATTTCCTTGGACAACAAGAAGATCAAGTTCTTAAAGGGTTCCAGTATTCCAAAAAATATATCTATGTTACAACAGGAGCGGCAATAAATTTTACAAAAACGCAACAGTTTGGAAAAAATCGTGTTTAAACTGATATATATTTTATTTTCCTCTGTGTGTATCTCAAGGCTCCCCCAAACCGGAGCTGTTTTCGTATTTGAGGCTCAGGAGCGCGGGAACGATAAGGGCGACACTGCCACGTGGATCAAGGGCGCCATAGACGCTAATCGCGAGGCTTTGAACCGGTTTTTAGTGTTCTTGTAGAGCTGCGAGTACTTATGGGACTGAGAGCTGTGACCCTGTAATTCTATTGGTGGGAGGTCTGTGGTAGAGTTCGATGCCGACTCCTGTCGTAGTTTCGCTGGTGCTCGGGTAGCATAATTTAAAATACCTGATTTTGAAAAAATACATTTTTAACGATGCTCGAGGGTTTAGAAATTTACGGCATGCGTGATATATTGAAAGTACGACTCAGTCGTCGTATGGGGAGTGTTTTATTTCCGTGCGTAAACATTTTGGGGACATGTTTGATAGTTTCGTTATAAAATGCGTTTTTTTCAAAAATTCTGCAGAGCTGTTCACGAGCCACACAGGCGCCGCCTTAAGAGTTAGTAAGTAGTCCGGACATACACCCAAGAGCCAAAAAAACTGGTATAGGCGCGCGTATGCAAATAACAGAGGTATACAACCAATCAGCGTAACGCGATGCGGTCGGCAGCTAGATCGGTTACTGCTGCTACAATGCCAGGTTATCAAGATTTAAGTGAGTTTGAACGCCGTGTTATAGTCGGCGCACGAGAGATGGGACATAGCATCTCCGAGGTAGCGATAACATTTGGATGTTCGCGTACGACCATTTCACGAGTTTACCGTGAATATCGGGAATCCGGTAAAACATCACATCTTCGACATCGCTGCGGCCGGAAAAAGATCGCGAAAGAACGGGACAAACGACGACTGACGAGAATCATTAAACGTGACAGACGTGCAACCCTTTCTCAAATTGGCGCAGATTGGATTTGTGGACTGCCCTGCAGGATTCATGGTGTGAATTGCCTCCTGCATACCTTCAGACATTAGTCGAGTCCATGCCACGTCGTCTTGCGGCACTTCTGCGTGCTCGCGGGGGCCCTACACGATATTAGGCAGGTGTACCAGTTTTTTTTTTTTGCTCTTCAGTGTATTTCCTGTACATTTGTCGTTTGCGCATTTACGCATATCTCAGCAAATAAATGTCCTGGCATTACTCTTATCTAGGCCCGTACACTTTTGTTTTTATAAGGTTAAGTTTATTCTAAAAGAAAATAAATGTGAAAATGGTCGAACATCGCAGTTTTATAACTTGGCTGCGCAGTTTAAGTAAAACGGAGCTGTCGCAGTTTAAACCATGGGCTTTCATCGCGTGTAATAAAGTCCCATCGCGTTTAATAAAGTCCCATCGCGTGTGATAAAGTCCCGCTGTCACATATTTCACTTCTCCATGAGAGCGTATGAGCGGGAGCACTGCACGCCTTGTGCGTAGGGGCGACGGGGCGCTGGTCACGCGTGCTATTGTCGCCCGTATCGCAGAGCCTCGAACGCGAAAACAAATCTCGGGGCCATGTACTCTTAAGGGGGGCCACCATGGCAAAAAAATATATTTTTAAATGCCTCGAGGTGACGTCCAGCCGTAAAGTAGCAATGCGATGGCGACGGGAGACAGCACGAACAAGTGAAGCGCGTTTCCTGTTTCCTCGGAATTATAAGTAGTGGCTGTGTGGTTTTAATACAGGAATATGTCCAGAGAAGATACAGCAGTGTCGCTATCCTTTAAAACACTGTTTCACAGGAGAACAACTATCGTAAACAGGGGGATACTCTCGGCGATTTTCGCAGACTTTAAAACTTTGCAACGGCCACATTTGTGTTTCAATAACCGAATTTAGGAATGGGCAACGAAATATCGACTTTCATTTCTGTCCTGAAAAATTTATGTACATTGAAATATTACATATATATTTAAGATTAGATACAACTACTTACAACGAGACTCATGCAATTACGGTGGTGCCTTAAGACCTGAAGTGACTTTCAAACAATAACGAAAGTCGCGGAGGACAGCCAGGCGTTCGAAAAGAAACGCATAACAGACGCACAACCGCTCCCAGACACTTATGCCTTATCTATACTATTTCGTCATATAACCGGCACGACATGCATCCGGATGAAATTACGCTAGGCCAAAAGTTGATTAAACAAAAATTAAAAAATAATCGGTGTCGTTGAACTCTGTATCTTGCGTTTGTGAGTTGACGGCACAATAAAAATTATGTAAACAATCCCACTATGTGAATTTCCCGTCAAGAGGTGCGTAAGAACACTGGATGAGAAAACTTTGTACGCCTGCTGGTAGGCAAACACGCATTACACACGAGGTGATACGGTGGCGTAGAACAGGGAACATTTATTCCGAATCCACAAGAATCCTATAGAAAATTCGTGCTGTCTGTCGAGCGAACAGATACGATGTGTTAGTTTCTCCCTGGCATTTTCTTGCAGACCTTTTTGCGTTTAGACTACTTATGGCGGAAGAATTTGCAGTGAATAGCCTGTATGTAGAACTTCAGCATGGCTTCAGAAAAGATGGAAGTAANGGTGTCGTTGAACTCTGTATCTTGCGTTTGTGAGTTGACGGCACAATAAAAATTATGTATACAATCCCACTATGTGAATTTCCCGTCAAGAGGTGCGTAAGAACACTGGATGAGAAAACTTTGTACGCCTGCTGGTAGGCAAACACGCATTACACACGAGGTGATACGGTGGCGTAGAACAGGGAACATTTATTCCGAATCCACAAGAATCCTATAGAAAATTCGTGCTGTCTGTCGAGCGAACAGATACGATGTGTTAGTTTCTCCCTGGCATTTTCTTGCAGACCTTTTTGCGTTTAGACTACTTATGGCGGAAGAATTTGCAGTGAATAGCCTGTATGTAGAACTTCAGCATGGCTTCAGAAAAGATGGAAGTAACAACGAACATATTATAACATGCAATCTTCTTATTATTTTATAAATTATTTGATAGACAATTAGAATACAGCAAATTTTAAAAACTGATGCAAGGAAAACTTTTCTTTAATTTTGATATGCAGGTGAATAATCTTCGCTAAAACCCAAATACGTTTAAATGCAAAATACTGACACTAAACCTGTCAACTTAAAAAATTAATGTAATGACAGCGTCAGGTTTATTTTAATNTTTAAATGCAAAATACTGACACTAAACCTGTCAACTTAAAAAATTAATGTAATGACAGCGTCAGGTTTATTTTAATGGGTGCAAAGAGAAATCCACATTACTGAATGTCTCAGCCTCGTTCTCCATGGCTGTAACATTTGCCCAGGGCTGTGTCCCACGACGACGTGACGATTAAAGGAAACGGAATTGCCTTGGAAGACGAGGTAATCGAATACGTGGCCAGGTTATTGACAGGCATGAACGTGCAAGTGGTGAGGTAGACAATGTCACGCACATCGTAATGTCTCTGTGCGCAGCGGGTATGTCTCTGTGCGCAGCGAGTATGTCTCTGTGCGCAGCGGGTATGTGTCTGTGCGCAATGGGCATGTATCTGTGCGCAGCGGGCATGTCTCTGTGCGCAGCTGGTATGTATATGTGCGCAGCGGGCATGTCTCTGTGCGCAGCGGGTATGTCTGTGCGCAGCGGGTTTGTCTCTGTGCGCAGTGGGCATTTCTCTGTGCGCAGCAAGCATGTGTATGTGCGCAGCTGGTATGTATATGTGCGCAGCGGGCATGTCTCTGTGCGCAGCGGGTATGTGTCTGTGCGCAGCGTGCATGTCTCTGTGCGCAGCGGGTATGTCTCTGTGCGCAGTGGGTGTCTCTCTGTGCGCAACGGGTATCTCTCTGTGCGCAGCGGGTAACCTTCGCGCCCGACGTTACCTTCGGGGCGTACGGCCGCTCGCTGTTGCTATTCCGGGATCAAATCTTTGACCTGTGTCATTTTTAAAGTAACTTCACGTTTATTAGTTTCGTATGTAGGCTGTTTCACAATTAACAGGAACACACAAAAACAGCACAGTAAGAAAACAATTTATGTTGGAACATATATAGTGAAACTCAGTAACGTTGCCTATGCTACAGTAGTCGATTAGGTAAGTTGAATTCCAAATATAGTACTCTGGAAACTTAATTTTTTGTTAAAATGTTCTAAAAAAAATTTACTTTTATGTCAGTTGTTTTTTTAAGTTCTGTGTAGTGTATTCCCTTTTAGGAATAAAACACATTGTTACAAGACGCCAGTAGGCGCGTCCGAGTTCGTGAGGGATGGAAGTCTTGATTAAATGAAATAACTAAATTTAATTTTTTATTGATTTGTAATGCTATGAAATACTCACAGCTATTATTTTCACTTTAAACTATATATATATAAATATACTTTTAACACTTATTATTCCCAGTAAGAGCAATATNTAAATATACTTTTAACGCTTATTATTCCCAGTAAGAGCAATATATAGTCAATATCAGTTCTACTTAAAATCCGTATCGCTGTATTTAAATTGGTTACAGTCACTTAATTAACACTTAATATTTACACATATTCAATTCAGCTGTATATTGCTATCATTCCAAACACCCGTCACTCACGCATCCAGTTCAAGAGACGCGCCCACCAGTCTCTCTCTCTCTCTCTCTCTCTCTCTCTCTCTCTCTCTCTCTCTCTCTCTCTCTCGACTGTAGCCGCTTCCGACGCTCACAGCCCGCAGACTTCACTCTCGCCGCTCCTCACACCTCACGCTTGCAAGCCTTGAGGCTCCAGAATGTCTACTACCGCCGCGCTTATATAGACAAGCGACCCGCTCCAGTGGATTCCTGGCTCCCCAATTCGGGCTGAGGAAGGCTACGGCAATAACCTCAACATTCCTGCTATGATAACACCGGGAATTTAATTTTCAAGGGCGGGAAACAGCACGAGCCCAGATATTCTTATCGGGGCACACGCCAGTCTTCCGCACGTGACTTGTCTGTACCTTCACACGTGCTCCTCTATGGTTACTAGTGAAATCAGCCATCACCCGAGGAGGATAAGATGATCGGCACAGCGACAAAGGCGCCGCCTGCAATCTCTGCGCTCGTTTCTCCGGATACCGGTGATGCCCTTGAAGCAGCACTGTACTTCGCAATCCCGAATGGGCGGACAAGGAAAGGATGCAGAGTGGCGGCACGTAAAAAATATGGTTGGTGTGGAGAGTATATTGTTTTGGAAACCGTTACAAATAACTTCAATGGACAGCATACGGTTATCACATGATTTTGAAGTTATTTAAAATTCACGTAAACAGACTTATGCACTTCGTACGTGTTGTACCTGAGGTTTGTTCAATCAAAGAAGTCACTAGGTTAGGTAAATTGAAGTTGTCAATTCTTTGTATTGTATACCACTTAATGCAATCAAAATAGAGCTTTGTTCCCTTGCCATTTCTGAAGCATAACGTTTCTTTCCTAGTACAGAATCGAAATAATGCCATCCAGTTACACTAGCAACGACTTTTGTGGCCAAAACAGTAGAGATACAACAAATAAATATCACGAAAATAAAATTCCACTACGACCAACACAACATCTATTCAAATTATAAATGGAGAATATTAATAAGGGTTTCAGTGGAGAACATATATCCTTACGATATGGTTTCAGGGACTATTGTCTAGTTTCAAAAATCTCACTATCTTGGCGTCTCTCTCTCTCTCTCTCTCTCATACACACACGAGAATCACAGTGATGGCACAGGACTTCACAAGGACACAAACATTCTCCACATCAGTGGCGTACACAGGCCTATTTATTCGGGGGGGGGGTATAAATTGGAGGCGGAAATTTTTTGTGGGGAGAGGACTGATATAAAAATTAGGGGCTTGCTAATGGCCACCCATAAAGTGGAGGGCTAGGGGTTTCTCCGCCAGAAATTTTTTTAAATTCAAAATTGCTGTAATTAAGTTTATTTCGTGACAAATTCATGTGTGTCCATCTAACACAAACGTATTTTTTTAACCAAAATATGAAAATAAGTTTATTAATACATGCGGCAAACTTTAACATTTTATTTATCGGGTACAATATTAAGACTACCAGAATTACACTTACATATTTGCAGAGTTTTCTCGTGCAGGGCTAGCGAGGCACGGGCGTTTCTTAACAATACGACAATATCACACTGCGATAACTATCCTAACTTTCGAATTCTCAGAGAAAGGCGATATTCCCTGTCCCATCCCCCTTCACTCCCCGCCCCGTCAAACATTGTACGCCACATTTCTACATCTGGCAGTTGTAACCGCTGCTTTTCTGGCGTCGTACAGCAGAGCTACGGTACACGTCAGAGGCTTGTTTCTGCAAACACCGCAGAGGTAGGTGCAGGTAGGCAGGTCTTGACGTCTCGTCCGCAGAGCTCATTAGAGACGGGGCCAGCTGCTAAGAGAGGCAAAAGCGTGTAAGAAATCGGCCACGACCTGTAGCAAGGAACAATCCAAGCATACGCCCGGGGTGATTTTCAGGAAACCCGGGGAAAGAGAAATCAGGACGGCCGGACCCTGGATCAAACCCAGGTCCTCCCGGATGAGAACCCAGTGTGTTACTACTTCGCCATCTCTCTCGGTGATACCGCAGAGAAAGACGCTCACCTGAACACGACAATACATTCTACCTCAAGAATACGTAGCCGTGAACTAGACTATCAGGGGAAGTATTTGTGGAAACTACTGGTTATGTTCTATTCACGGTGATCTGAGCACTTTTGAGAACCCCACTTAAGAGCGACGTGTATGCACAGTGTCTCTTCTTCCATAATATGTACAATTAATATTGCCACAGGCCCCGCCACCTTGTTCATGCGTAGGCCAAGTTAAAATGTGAAATAATTAGCAAATGTTTCGCAAATTTTCTGGTTATTACACTTAAGTGCATAAAAAAACAGACAGCCCCAAAAAAATTGCCGTATTCACAAATGTTTACCTAGCACTTTAAATGAAACTTTGAAACATAGAACTATTTTCCCTCAGTCGTTACCAACGTAACTGTGCGCTTGGCAGTCAGTGTGACTGTAAAAAATAAGTGCAGATAAGGGCAGTGACAATTTACAACTGTTGATTTCAAAAGTGCTCTGTTTACCGTGAAGAACTTGTAATGTGTAATAAATGCACACACACACAAATCTAAACAGTTAAAACTGCTTCAAATCAGTGAATTTTACTGCAGATCGGTTGAAGCCACTCCCCTTGAATCAGTAAAATCGTATTTAACATTTTTTTTCTGGTATTCGCTGATTAAACAGTGGTTTAAGCTGATTCCTAGTGAGTTGCTCTGGCCTGGCAGTAAACCCTCAGTGCATTCCACTGCTTCGCCAGTAGATAACAGCTAATTGCCTGAATATTCAGTTTAACGAAATCACTTATTAAAATTTAGAGTGTATAAATAATATGGGTTTCCTCAATTTAAGGCTAACTTATATTAACTCACCGAGTGATTCACTGACATATGAGATTAAGGAAATGACGTGCTAATGACATGGAATTCTCACCCTCGAATTAAAGGCTCCTTTCTCCAGGCCTGGAAAACTGGAAAAGCCTGAAAATCGGTCAGAGCAGTCCCCATTTTCAAACCTCTGACCTCCGTTACTGATAGTGAAGGATGTTCAAATGGAAGGCTAGTTCCGACGCCCAAGGCGGGAGCTACGTCAGAACGATTCTGTAGTGGTTTGACATTGCCTCGTGACGTTTAAGAGAAAGCACAACAGCCGCTCGTGAAGTTTGCAGACCCATACATAAGAATTCGTAGAGGGTCTTGTTGGAACTCGACAAGAAAATTGGTATCTTGAAAGAATTTTTTAAAATAAACTCTGGAACATGAAAAATTAATACTCATTGCGAACCAAGTTTTAGAATTATGCACTTTAAAAATCCGTTATCGAACCATAGACTAAAAATTAGGTTTAGCGATTTTCGGCATTATCGCATATCCCCCAACATAGGCTCAAGAACATAGGTGTGCGCACAGGATACAATGGACCAGGTGTGGGAGATAACACCCCCACCCCCCACCACTTAATGTAGGTAATACAATATGGCAATTTCGCCAACTTATTATTTGTCATCGACCTAGTACTGATGACATAAACATGTGTAATGAACCTTTGAACAAGAGTGCGTCCTACGAGAGTTCGTGACCATCTGAAATTTGTTCAAACTACATGTGTATGACACTACATTTGAAACATATGTCAATATTTGAAATTTTTTGATGTCACTTGTGTATAGCACAACATTTTAAACCTACGACAATATTTATAGGAACAATATATTAGTCATTGGTACATATTGGGAAATAATTTACAGAACAAGAATAATTTAAAATGCATGTTTTCAAGGCATTTAATGATTTGGTTGATTTGTGATATCCGATGTTAGCTTTGTCAGATTTTTACTTGAAGACATTTCTTTGCCATTTTACTCAGTGCAGCAAATATGTAAGTCATGTTTGTAAGTATCCTTGTCGTAACAGACAATCGTGAACGAGTCTTGTCTCCACATCAAACACTTCACCTCGGGACGTCGGTCGTTAAGGGTCAGATTGACCGGGAATAGAGTGACATAGGAGTTGCGCCGACACGCATGGCCGAGGGATAGGAACTACTTTCATCTCTCATGTTGCGCAGTGAGTCGGTAACGGAACGTCCAAATGTCACCACCAACCACAGTACATTCAACAAGCGGTTTTTTTTTTTTTTTTTTTTTTTTTTTTTTTTTTTTTTTTTTTTTTTTTNGAAAATCACGTATATATGTGTATATACACTTATACGTGTTTTTAGCTACACGTAAAATTCAAACCACGGCATCTTTGGGCTAACATAAACAAGAAATCCTAGTAGTAAAATGTTAGAAAAATTCATCCCGTATTTATTAATTTGAAATCGAAGTAAGCAAAACAGCGCCGGGACTCGGCAACTTCACGTACCTGNAAATGTTAGAAAAATTCATCCCGTATTTATTAATTTGAAATCGAAGTAAGCAAAACAGCGCCGGGACTCGGCAACTTCACGTACCTGCGTGCACAACAAGTTGCATATCACGAAGGCGTACGGATCTGGCGCGTCATTCGGCGACCGCCTGTGCATAGGCAACCATGGAAGCACGTGCAGTCCCTACATTGGCAATACTGTCGTCTGCGTGTTGTTGGAGACGAAACGCAGTCGCTTCTGGCAGCATTTACTACTCAAATGACAATCTACCATTGTTCGTGTGGTTCGACGCTCGTGTACTAACGAGAAAATTGCTAGCGGCGTCCACGTACTTCGAGTTTACGGTGTCCCTCGTGCTGGATCTCTCCGCTTGGCGCGCCAGTTCCGTTCGCCTTCGTCGTATGCAACCTGTTGTGCATGCAGGTACATGAAGTTGCTGTCTCCCTGCGCTGTTTTACTAACCTCAACTTCAATAATTGAAGTCGTATTTAAAAATACGAGACGAAATTTCCGCAACCGTGAGTTGAGTACAGTTGGCAGGTGGTAGGTCAATTTTGTAGAACTGTATATTTCAATTGTTGCTGGACGCAACTGCCATCACGTTAAACTGCCTTCACTCGAATACTGGCAGTAGCCTATCGGAATGCGTTTTGACGATGTCGCAGAAACGCATTCTTAGAATGACACATGGATTTTACAGAATTTAACCTATGTTAATTAACTCTAATAAATAGAGCAGTATTTCCCTAACCTCCGAACATACAGGAAGTCGTCAGAAACAATACTCGATATATTTGTAATAATAAACCGGTGGGAAACGAGATTCACACAACGCCAACGAATGTACTGTCCCAAGCGGCAACTTTTGGTACTTATATACACGCAGACACCTACCATTGCGATTTGTGTTCCCTGGAATCGACATCTGCTCTTCGTCATTGGCTAATTTACTGCCAATTAGAACACACCAGCCACCCGTAAGACCAATCCTGTCCGATCCCAAGGACTTACCGTGGAGGGAATGAGATAGAGTGCGCGTGTCAGCTGCATGTTCCAACATTCGGCTGCTTTTTTGCCAATAGCACTACCGTGGATACAATTTAAGCTTAGAAAACAGTTTATGCAACCAAGTGCTTTGAAAAATGTATACACTTCTTCTAACCTAACTTTATACAACTAGAAAACACTCAAGCTAGTCAAAATATTTTATTCATACAAGTTTCTTGAAAAACTTAATATAAGCAAACACGTCCATGACTATTCAAAATGTGATTTTGACAGATGTACTGGCGAATGGGCGAGTCTTGTTGGGGATATGCACATAAGACAAAACCCTGTCCACCTCATCTATTTGGCTTCTGGGTTTGAGCCGCCTCCAGGATTTCTTGCCCGACGTTTCGGCAGTCGTCAACAGCTGCCGGCATCACNTACTGGTTATGTTCTATTCACGGTGATCTGAGCACTTTTGAGAACCCCACTTAAGAGCGACGTGTATGCACAGTGTCTCTTCTTCCATAATATGTACAATTAATATTGCCACAGGCCCCGCCACCTTGTTCATGCGTAGGCCAAGTTAAAATGTGAAATAATTAGCAAATGTTTCGCAAATTTTCTGGTTATTACACTTAAGTGCATAAAAAAACAGACAGCCCAAAAAAAATTGCCGTATTCACAAATGTTTACCTAGCACTTTAAATGAAACTTTGAAACATAGAACTATTTTCCCTCCGTCGTTACCAACGTAACTGTGCGCTTGGCAGTCAGTGTGACTGTAAAAAATAAGTGCAGGTAAGGGCAGTGACAATTTACAACTGTTGATTTCAAAAGTGCTCTGTTTACCGTGAAGAACTTGTAATGTGTAATAAATGCACACACACACAAATCTAAACAGTTAAAACTGCTTCAAATCAGTGAATTTTACTGCAGATCGGTTGAAGCCACTCCACTTGAATCAGTAAAATCGTATTAAACATTTTTTTTCTGGTATTCGCTGATTAAACAGTGGTTTAAGCTGATTCCTAGTGAATTGCTCTGGCCTGGCAGTAAACCCTCAGTGCATTCCACTGCTTCGCCAGTAGATAACAGCTAATTGCCTGAATATTCAGTTTAACGAAATCACTTATTAAAATTTAGAGTGTATAAATAATATGGTTTTCCTCAATTTAAGGCTAACTTATATTAACTCGCCGAGTGATTCACTGACATATGAGATTAAGGAAACGACGTGCTAATGACATGGAATTCTCACCCTCGAATTAAAGGCTCCTTTCTCCAGGCCTGGAAAACTGGAAAAGCCTGAAAATCGGTCAGAGCAGTCCCCATTTTCAAACCTCTGACCTCCGTTACTGATAGTGAAGGATGTTCAAATGGAAGGCTAGTTCCGACGCCCAAGGCGGGAGCTACGTCAGAACGATTCTGTAGTGGTTTGACATTGCCTCGTGACGTTTAAGAGAAAGCACAACAGCCGCTCGTGAAGTTTGCAGACCCATACATAAGAATTCGTAGAGGGTCTTGTTGGAACTCGACAAGAAAATTGGTATCTTGAAAGAATTTTTTAAAATAAACTCTGGAACATGAAAAATTAATACTCATTGCGATCCAAATGTTAGAATTATGCACTTTAAAAATCCGTTATGGAACCATAGACTAAAAATGAGGTATACCTTTTTTCGTCATTATCGCATATCCCCCAACATAGGCTCAAGAACATAGGTGTGCGCACAGGATACAATGGACCAGGTATGGGAGATAACACCCCCCCCCCCCACCACTTAATGTAGGTAATACAATATGGCAATTTCGCCAACTTATTATTTGTCATCGACCTAGTACTGATGACATAAACATGTGTAATGAACCTTTGAACAAGGGTGCGTCCTACGAGAGTTCGTGACCATTTGAAATTTGTTCAAACTACATGTGTATGACACTACATTTGAAACATATGTCAATATTTGAAATTTGTTGATGTCACTTGTGTATAGCACAATATTTTAAACCTACGACAATATTTATAGGAACAATATATTAGTCATCGGTACATATTGGGAAATAATTTACAGAACAAGAATAATTTAAAATGCATGTTTTCAAGAGACAGAGTAATTTATAGATGTAATTGACATTTCATGATTTGGTTGATTTATGGTATCCGATGTTAGCTTTGTCAGATTTTTACACCAAGACATTTCTTTGCCATTTTACTCAGTACGGCAAATATGTAAGTCATGTCTGTAAGTCTCATTGTTGTAACAGACAATCGTGAACGAGTCATGCCTCCACATCAAACACTTCACCTCGGAACGTCGGTCGTTAAGGGTCAGATTGACCGGGAATAGAGTGACATAGGAATTGCGCCGACACGCATGGCGGAGGGATCGGAACTACTTTCATATCTCACGTTGCGCAGTGCGTCTGTAACCGTACGTCCAAATATCACCACCAATCGCAGCACTTTCAGCAAATGATGTTTTTTTTTTTTTTTTTTTNAATTGCAGGTAAGGCGAATTCAAAAACTTCTAATGTCACTCGAAAATCACGTATATATGTGTATATAGACTTATACAACGTGTTTTTAACTACACGTAAAATTCAAACCACGGCATCTTTGGGCTAACATAAACAAGAAATCCTAGTAGTAAAATGTTAGAAAAATTCATCCCGTATTTATTAATTTGAAATCGAAGTAAGCAAAACAGCGCCGGGACTCGGCAACATCACGTACCTGCGTGCACAACAAGTTGCATATCACGAAGGCGAACGGATCTGGCGCGTCATTCGGCGACCGCCTGTGCATAGGCAACCACGAAAGCACGTGCAGTCCCTACATTGGCAATACTGCCGTCTGCGTGTTGTTGGAGACGAAACGCAGTCGCTTCTGGCAGCCTGTACTACTCAAATTACAATCTCCCATTGTTCGTGTGGTTCGACGCATGTGTACTAACAAGCAACTTACTAGCGTAGTCCACGTGCTTCGAGTTTACGGTGTCCCTTGTGCTGGATCTCTCCACTTGGCGCGCCAGTTCCGTTCGCCTTCGTCATACGCAACATGTTGTGCATTCCGGTACATGAAGTTGCTGTCTCCCTGCGCTGTTTTACTAACTTCAACTTCAATTTAAAAATACGAGATGAATTTTCCGCAACCGTGAGTTGAGTACAGTTGGCAGGTGGTAGGCCAATTTTGTCGAACTGTATCTTTCAATTGTTTCTGGACACAACTGCCATCACGTGAAACTGCCTTCACGCGATTACTGGCAGTAGCCTATCGGGATGCGTTTTGATGATGTCGCAGAAACGCATGCTTAGAATGACACATGGATTTTACAGAATTTAACCCTTATAATAGAGCAGTATTTCCCTAACCTTCGAACATACAGGAAGTCGTCAGAAACAATACTCGATATATTTGTAATAATTAACAGGTGGGAAACGAGATTCACCCAACGCCAACGAATGTACTGTCCCAAGCGGCAACTTTTGGTACCTAATCTACCCGCAGACACCCATCTTTGCGATTTGTGTTCCCTGGAATCGACACCTGCTCTTCGTCATTGGCTAATTTACTGCCAATTAGAATACGCCAGCCACCCGTACGACCAATTATGTCCGATCCCAAGGACTTACCATAGAGGGAATGAGATAGAGTGCGCGTGTCAGCTGCATGTTCCAACATTCGACTGCTTTTTTGCCAATAGCACTATCGTGGATACCATTTAAGTTTAGAAAATTGTTTATGCAACCAAGTGCTTTGAAACATTTATACACTTCTTCCAGCCTAACTTTATACAACTAGAAAACACTCAAGTTAGTCAAAATAATTTATCCATACAAGTTTCTTGAAAAACTTAATATAAGCAAACACGTTCATGACTATTCGAAATGTGATTTTGACAGATGTACTGGCGAATGGGCGAGTCTTGTTGGGGATATGCTAGTAAGACAAAAACCTGTCCACCTCATCTACTTGGCTTCTGGGTTTGAGCCGCCTCCAGGATTTCTTGCCCGACGTTTCGGCAGTCGTCAACAGCTGCCGGCATCACGGAAACAATGCATGGCCAACTTAACGACATCCAAAAAAAATCGGCTCTCTTATTCTGGTCTCTGTGAGTCTGTTTCCTAAATGGCTGGACCTTTCAAACCACTCGCATATTGGTTTAATTCTAATTGGTTGAGGTAATTGGCCCTCCGGCCAATCACAGGCTGGTTACCTCCTAATTGGCTGAGGTGGTTGGCCCTTCGCCCAATCACAGACTGGCTACCTCTGATTTGCTAAGGTGGCTGGCCAATCAGGAGGGAGCCAGCCTGTTATTGGTCGAAGGGCCCAGCCAATCCGGAAACAGTCCTCCGGAGACCATAATATCTAAGAGCTAATTCTTTGGCTGTCAGTAGTTGGTCAGGCACTGTTTCCATCATGACGGCAGCTGTAGTGACTGCCGAAACGGCGGACATGAAATCCTGGAGGCGGCTCAAACCCAGAAGCCAAAGTAGATGATAACGACCGCGAAAGCCTACTTGCTATCTATTCCGTTCTAGAGTGATTGAAGAGCGACGAGATTTGGGTGGCTCGTAACAGCTAGGTCTTGAGAGCCGATGAGGGTGATTGATTCGAGTATGGAGCAGCACCGGAATGAAAGAGCGGGGGGGGATGGGAGATCCCCGAGAAAACCCGCCGACCAGCGGCATCATCCTGCAGAATTCCCACATGCGAAAATCCAGGAGTGACCCGATCTAGGATTGAGCCCGGTTCGCCTTGGTGGGAGGCGATCACGCTGAGCCACCGCGGCCCCAATACAGAGTCAGTGAGTGTTACCTGTTGAGTATGTCGACCTTGTTGTCGAGGGAGCTGATCTGGTCGTTCCAGGCGGCGACGTGCAGCTGGAAGGTGTCCCAGACGTGGGCCCGCTCCTGAAGGCTCTTCACGTTGCTGTCGATGCTGGCCAACACCGTCGCCATGGACACCATGCGGTACTCCAGCTTGTTCAGGTAGAGCGCGTTGAACTTCTGCAGCTCGTCTGCCGACAGCCACAACACCCTCTCTCCTTAACTACGTGGCAGCGACCTTGGGAGTCAATGACAGAGNCACGCTGAGCCACCGCGGCCCCAATACAGAGTCAGTGAGTGTTACCTGTTGAGTATGTCGACCTTGTTGTCGAGGGAGCTGATCTGGTCGTTCCAGGCGGCGACGTGCAGCTGGAAGGTGTCCCAGACGTGGGCCCGCTCCTGAAGGCTCTTCACGTTGCTGTCGATGCTGGCCAACACCGTCGCCATGGACACCATGCGGTACTCCAGCTTGTTCAGGTAGAGCGCGTTGAACTTCTGCAGCTCGTCTGCCGANCCATGCGGTACTCCAGCTTGTTCAGGTAGAGCGCGTTGAACTTCTGCAGCTCGTCTGCCGACAGCCACAACACCCTCTCTCCTTAACTACGTGGCAGCGACCTTGGGAGTCAATGACAGAGTGTACAAGTGAGGGCGGATCTTACTGTAAGGCTCCCGCCTAGCTGGAGATTTCTTCCGCCCTTGAGACCGAGAAGCGCGGGAGCTATAAGAGTGGCAATGCTACTCGCATCAAGTGCTCCATCGCCGCTAAGCGCAAGATTCTGAACTAGCGTGCAGTGTTCTCGTTGCACTGCGTGCACGTATGGGACTTTCAGCGGTGACACTATTATTTTATTGGTCGGGGGTTTGTAGGAAGGTTCAATGCAGGGCCCTTGAATAGTTTTGTATGCATCTAATGAGTGGGGTCAGTGATTTTTCGCGTAAAAATCGGAGCACACAGTAGACTTCAATACTATATACACACCTCAGCTGTTGTTACACCTCCATTGGCTGCTGGTGCCGTGTCCGTCTTTGACCAAGCCACTCAGGACTAAGTAACTCCGACACTGAACCTTCGTGATTCGTGCGCAAACGGTTAACATGGGCCAGGACATTTTTTAGCCAATCAAAGAAGCTGGACGACCCTACGGTGCTTTGGACTGTAACTTGTCTCGAAATCTTTTCGCGAAATATCACTGCCCCTACTAATGAGTATATTCTGAGATACGACGCTTTGAAAAAGCCGTTTTTAGTAATTGTGGATTTCTCAAAAATGACGTTTCTAATGTGCGTAACGTCTTAAAAGCACTTAACAGTCCTCGTCTCAGTGGCGTGTGGTGAACTGTTGCAAGGTAAGCTGGCGTTAGTTCTGTGCTGTACTTCGTTGCTTGCTACTCTACACTTCTACCACTAAAACGTAGCTCGGGAGGTGACGTCACAGGCCGCGTGTGATGGGGTCCCTTGCAGCTTGCTTGTGAGTGGTCGGAATACATTCAGTTTCCCTGGGCTGCACGGTGGTTACTGACCCCTGCTGCGTGCACCGAGAACGTACAGCACTGAGCAAGCACCAGCTTACCTTGCAACACTCCACCACACGCCACTGCCGAGTCTGAAGCATGTGTTCTTTTCGTAGAACGTGTGTTTCAAACACACTGCAGCACAGTTCAAGCGCCAGGTAGGCGGGAGCCTTAACATCGACGTCTTGAGAGCCGATGAGGGTGTAACGAGGTGAGTATGAAGCAGTGCCGGATTGCAAGGGCGGGGGGAACCGAGAGATCCCCGAGAATAACCTCCGACCAGCGTCATCGATTGGTGCGGTTCCCGCGTGAGAAAATCCGGGAGCGACCCCGCCGGAAGTCGAACCCAGTTCGGCTTGGTGTGAGACGAGCACTCTAGCCGCTGCACCACCGTGGCCCCTGCAACCTTGGACGTGGGATGTGTGGGATTATAGTGGGTGGGACAGGCCAATTACAGAAAACCCCCGAGTGGTATGGGCTGCTCACGGTTAACTGAGCACTTTTAGTACCAATCTTTTAAAAATGTCACTGTACCTTACCTACGTGTTTCTCAACGGGCACCCTGGCTAGTATTCTCCCAGTACAGTTGGTAACGACAGAGGGAAAGTAGTTCCATGTCTTAACGTTCAGTTTAAAATGTAAGGTAAACGTTTGCAAGTACTGGAATAATCTATTTAAGCTTTCTTCATTTTTGCAATGCATATAGCTAGGGCCAGTGACTTTTCGCGTAAAAATCGGAGCACGCGGTAGACTTCAATACTATATACACACCTCAGCTGTTGTTACACCTCCATTGGCCGCTGGTGCCGTGTCCGTCTTTGACCAAGCCACTCAGGACTAAGTAACTCCGACACTGAACCTCCGTGATTCTTGCGCAAACGGTTTACACGGGCCAGAACATTTTTTTAGCCAATCAAAGAAGCTGGACGACCCTACAGTGCTTAGGACTGTATCTTGTCTCGAAATGTTTTCGCGAAATATCACTGCCCCTACATATAGCTATAAAAATTAGCAAATTTGTAAAATATTATTATTTTTTAATAATTTCACAGTTTAACTTGATCCATGCATGTGTAAAGTGGTCAGTCCCATGGTAAAGCTGATTTTACATAAGTTGGAAGGATGCACAACGTGCATACGGGTAGACCTTGAGCAGAGCTTTCAAAAGTGCTAAGCTTACAATGACCAGCCTATGAGCAGTTGTCAGAGGTATGTGACGTCACGTGCAAACACCGGTTCCGTGCTGGCAAACTGAAGGAGATTTCTACCAGGGACGTTCTCGTCTTAAGCCAGGATTACGATGACTGCGCAAATTACACTACACGTTACAAGTAACACTTTCGCGTAAGCTGGCCACATCGTCACTGACAAATACCAACGTGAAGAAATTCTAATGTACGGCAACCTTCGGCGCCTCTCCCCTGCATCACCAAGGCGAGCTCATTTCCCGCCTGGGGGGCCGCAGTGGGTGCGGTGGTAAGGCAACCCCNAATATTGTGCAATCAATAATCTTGATGATAATAATAATAATAGCGTGTGGGGATCGCACCCAGGGCAAGGCGACACCCTCCGAGTGACGGTCTTTCCAGCTGGGACCCGTAGGTGACCGTCATCCCCGGGCATGACAGAAATGAAACCCTATAATGGAGCGGCGCTGGAATGCAAGGGCGGGGAAGAGGAATCACCCAGAGAAAACCCGCTGGCAAGAGGCCTCGTCCAGCACGATTCCCACATATGAAAATCAAGGAGTGAACCGGCCGGGGATCGAACCCGAATCGCCGTGGTGGGAGGCGAGCGCCCTGGACACTACGCCACCGATGCCCCCTGAGCATGTAGGAAACGAGGCGGACGTTGCCGGCGGGGTTTCTAGGCAGGACAGTTGTGAATCTCACCTGATATGGAGGACATCATGATCTTGACGTTGGTGAGCTCCTCCCATATCTTCTCCGAGGAGCTGGGCGGCACCTGGAAACTGCAGTCGACGTTGGCGAGTACCAGAGCCCCGATCACCAGCCCCTGTAACAAGACGACGTCTTCCGTCAACGTCTCTTCCTGCGCACGCAAACATAACAACACAACGTATGCTATGGTCTACTCGCGGTTTCTTCGCACTTTTTAAATACAACCTTTGAAAAATAACCCCACGTGGGACGTGTTTGGTTGTATCATTAATATGCCATTTATCACAAGCTTTTAATAATTGTTTTAAAAAGAAAGTACTTTACTTTAGGTTACATTGAACTTCTATAAATATGTTATATGTAAATTATAATAATTCATTTACAATTAATATAAATAAAAACAAAGACCAAACGTTTGTGTTGGTATTACTTGGTAAGAAATAGTTCTTAAGTAAAATATGATCGCACTGAGTGAGCGCGAATGCGGTGCTTTCGCTCTTTGGTTTGATTTCCTAGACTCTGCGCTTTGTTATCACTAGGCGGAGGGATATCCTGGAAGTAGAACTTCGGCAGGGATTCAGAAAAGCTGCAAGTAACTGTTAATTAACTATATAGACAGTCCTCGGTCAAGTGAGTACCTGTAAAACAAACGTTTGAAAAAAATAATCACTGCTGAAACCACATACATACATACTACACTACTGTCACGTGCCTTCATCCGGGACATCGCCATATAAAGTCATTAAGTAGTTCTGTTTTCAAAATTCTTGTCCCGAGCTCTCTAGCCATCATATTTTACTTAAATTATATTCAATGTGAACTAAAAAGTATTTTTTGTCTGTGTTTGTAGTTTCGGTGTTAAACAATATGTTGTTCTTGCAATGGCTGAATTATAAGAGAATTGTTTTGAGTCTATTTCACGTGAGTGATTTGTTATTATTCTATTAATACGCCATAATTGAAGTCATAAGAAGCTTTCCTAGTCATTTTTCGGTTGGTAATTTCTTGTTAGTCACTATATGTCAGAGGTCCTGGAGCTGGAATTTGCGGATATCATACTGCACACTGGATGAGAAGCTCGTGAATTAAGTTGGCACCGAATTAATAAAAATAATTCTTAACAAGTGCTCAGTTTACCTATACAACACAGAGTCTATAGTTCATTCAACCGTTACTTCACACTTTTCTGAAGTTCTACTTTCCAGGATATTCCTCCGCCTAGTGCAAACAAAGCTTAACTGAGTCTAGAAAGTTATACCAGAAGGACAACGCACCGCGTCCATGCGCACTCAATGTAATAATATTTTTCATAGGAACTATTTCTTACTAGGCATTACCAAAACACCTATTTTCTCACAGTTTTTATTTATATTAATTATTCATGAAACACTATAATTTGCAGATAAAACATAGATAAAATTTCAATTTAACCAAAAATAAGGTACTTTCATGTTAACACGCGTATAAAACGCTTGTGATACATGGCATGTTTAGAAAGCAACCAAACACGCCACACTTGGGGTGGTTTTACAAAGGTTTGATTCAAAAACTGTGAAGGAACCGTGAATAGACTATAGCATGCCCTAATTTTGTCTAAAAATAAGGACAACAGAAAAAAAATCTGTTTGTTTTGCAAACGATTCTTTGGACACCGGTAGCCAAAAATGTTATTATATCGCTACAAGTAAAAAAGTGCATATTTACAACATATTGCTTTATGAAACACACAAAATCATTTATGAATCTCCACGTTTATAATGAAATATCAGAGCTACCCTGCGTTGACCAGGTATAAGAGGGCAATAAGGGATGCATTACTCCGTTCTAGACATTTCCGCTCCCATGGGGGTGGGGGGTCGGAGTAAAATTGGCCTACACTGTATTTAAAGGTGGTTACTGAAGGACATTCATTTGGTTGACGTCCATCAAACGGTGTAGAATTGTATCACGAAGAAACATAGCTACATATATACATAAATAAATACATACATACATACATACATTGACACATATATACGTATACACACACACACTAACGTTTATGAAAAATGTAACACCAAAAAGGATACATGTGTTTGAAATGAACTTTATATCACAGATTAGATACATGACAATACACAATTGATTAGGATTACAGAACTGTACACGATTTCTGTCCATAATTCAGTATGGTGTGAAGCCCNCATGACAATACACAATTGATTAGGATTACAGAACTGTACACGATTTCTGTCCATAATTCAGTATGGTGTGAAGCCCCCACGTGCTGCAGTCAGAGCACCTAAACGTCGTGGCATGGATTCAAAGAGGACCTGGATATGTTCCTGGGGAATCTCCCTCCATGCGGTTTGTATGCGAATCCACAAAGCATCAACAGTGGTTGCTGGAGGACCGTGACGAACAAGTCGCCGACCAACCATATCCCAGACATGTTCGATGGGCGACATGTCTGGCGAACGTGCAGGCCAGGGAAGCAGCGGTACCCGTCGTCCATTGAAGAAGGCTTGCACATTCCTCGCCACTAGTAGCCAGGCATTGTCCTGCTGAAATATGGCATGCATAGTAGCTTGAAGTAGGGGCAGTACCTCAGGATCTAAACCCTCCCTGATTAGCGGTTGCTGTTCAGATTGCCCTCAGTATGTATGAGTCGAGATCACATGTATCCAACGGTGCTCCAACCCATCACACTTGGTGTTTGNTGCTGTTCAGATTGCCCTCAGTATGTATGAGTCGAGATCACATGTATCCAACGGTGCTCCAACCCATCACACTTGGTGTTTGTCCGCTATGCAGCTCCACAATGCAGGCTGCCAGATTGCGGTCACCACGGTAGCGTCTAACACGTATGCGGCCATCACTGTAAGACAGGTTTGAAGCGGGACTCGTCCGAAAACATTACATTTTGCCACTCAGCACGCCAGTGACGGCTTTCACGTGCCCATTGCAGTCTGAGGAGTTTGTGGTTTCTGGACAATGAAAGCCGACGCAATGGCGTGCGTGCCACCAGTCCAGCCCGCAGCAGACGGCGTCGAACGGTCGACGCAGACAGGTCCACACCTGTTGCAGTGCTCCAGTGTCGAGCCAACACTGTGGACGAGGCTTTACGGTCCGTTGCGGCCATGCGGACAATATGGCGGTCATCCCGTGCTGTGATAACATTGCGTGGTCCAGTACCCGCTCGTCGCTGCGTACGACCCTCTTCATACCACTGGTGCCACACACGCATCACTGTCGTAGCTGCATGCCCTGTACGAGCCGAAATGTCACGGTGTGACAAACCCGTTTCTCGGAGACCGATCATTCTGCCCCGTTCGAACCCACTCGCATGCTGACATGGCGCCCTTTGACGTCGGCGAGGCATGTTGGCACTTGCTGTCACTTCGTTTGACGGCTCTTCGCTGACTGAGCTTGGCGTAACACGGACCTTCCCAGTCACACAAGCGAGGGTGTTGCAGGGACTGTGTGTAGTCCTGCGCCATATCTCTGCAATCGTAATAATTCATTGCTAGAGACCGGAAAAATTCGTGAGTTCAGTGACCTGCAGGCTAGACCCTACAGTCTTATGTACAGACATGCCGATGTCAACTGTGTATTGGTTGTCTGCTGTCACAGTGGAAGGCGCCGATTGAGCCACCGTTCTTCAGGAGGTGTCGAACACAATGTGGACCAATGGATAACGTTATACAGACACACGTGCGTTGAATTATAACTTGTCCCAAAAGGAATCCGCGAATTTTTCAGGTCTCTATTTATTGCTAGAAACCGGAAAAATTCGCTGTTTCATCTCGGGACAAGCTAGAATTCAAAACTTCGTACGTTTGTATTGCGTATGCTATTNAAAAATTCGTGAGTTCAGTGACCTGCAGGCTAGACCCTACAGTCTTATGTACAGACATGCCGATGTCAACTGTGTGTTGGTTGTCTGCTGTCACAGTGGAAGGCGCCGATTGAGCCACCGTTCTTCAGGAGGTGTCGAACACAATGTGTACCAATGGATAACGTTATACAGACACACGTGCGTTGAATTATAACTTGTCCCAAAAGGAATCCGCGAATTTTTCAGGTCTCTATTTATTGCTAGAGACCGGAAAAATTCGCTGTTTCATCTCGGGACAAGCTAGAATTCAAAACTTCGTACGTTTGTATTGCGTATGCTATTNACCGGAAAAATTCGCTGTTTCATCTCGGGACAAGCTAGAATTCAAAACTTCGTACGTTTGTATTGCGTATGCTATTGGCCCACCCGTTAATTTACACCTCATGAACAACTCTGAGCCAATAATAAACACACAGTGAAATGCAGACCCAGTCACCGGCTTCCGCTAATGCAATACGCAACCAATTAACATTGACATTTGCGTGATTTTACATACGACAATGGAGTATAGCCTACAGGTCATTGAACTCGNGCAACCAATTAACATTGACATTTGCGTGATTTTACATACGACAATGGAGTATAGCCTACAGGTCATTGAACTCGCGAATTTTTCAGGTCGTTATCAGAGAGTTGTCTGCAGAGAACAACAATCCGTTTGGCGCACAGTTAAATTTGGAGTTCCCCAGGGCTCTGTTCTGGGACCCCTACTATGTTGTATTTTTCTTACTTAACAACCTCTCTAAGCTGATAAAACATTGTAAATGCCACCTTTATGCAGACGACTTCCAAATCTACCTGCCAGCTTATTCCGGTCATATTACGCCATCTATTGATACGATTAACCATGAATTGCCAAACAACTTACAATGGTCAATAAAGCACGGACTACTATTAAACCCTAATAAATCCCAGGGCATTATTATCGGATGCAAGAAACTACTCATATCACCAAACGTCACTAGCGCTCCTAATATAATACTTTATGGCGAGCCGATTCCTCGATCAAAGTTCGTAAGAAACCTAGGTGTAATATTAAGTGAAACTTTAACATGGAGAGAACATGTCACTTACATCTGTAGTCAAAAAAATGTCACTTTACATTGATTAAGAAGGCTTATAAAAAATTTGCCCGCAAAATTGAGGAAGACTTTAACAGAATCATTAATAATTTCACGCCTTGACAATGCTGATGTAGTCTTAGTGACCAGCATGTATTTCTGGCTCAGACACTTCAGCGAATACAAAACAACTGTGTAGGTCTTATTTTTAATCTTAAAAAGAAATACCACATCACCAAATACAGACATACTCTCTCATGGCTTGATTCAAAAAATCGACGATCATTGCACAAGATCTGCTTGTTAAAGAAATTATTTCTAACAGGATGTCCTCGATACATTTTGTCTCGTTTCTTACCGCCCAATACTTCAAACACTTGCACTTTCGATTAACAGAAACTTCTAGTACCAAAACACAACTCATTTTTAGCTTCATCTTTCGTCATCACCACAACCAAACTCCGGAATTGCTTACCTCAGGAAGCAAGAGATACAATTTAAATCATTAAAATAAAAACATTAAGCCTTAACAGCTTGGTCGAGCTGTATATATTTAATTGAACGTGATATATGGGTTTTATGTAAACAATATTTATTGTGGAGGTTCCTCTTTTATAATACCTGTTACTTATTTGCTTTCTGTTTCATGCGACTGTAGTGATTTTTCTGATGCAGATGTTATTGTTTAATTAATTAAACACACTGTTAATGTATGTGTGTGTGTGTGAATAAGCGTATACGAGTAAACGTTGTATTACTATTTGAAGTCATACTTCTTTTGGCGCGTTGAGGGTANTGTGTGTGAATAAGCGTATACGAGTAAACGTTGTATTACTATTTGAAGTCATACTTCTTTTGGCGCGTTGAGGGTAAAAGTTTAGTGTGCAATGGAAGTAGCGCGCGTACAGTGTAACGAAATTCGACAGTGAACGTGGTAGAGGTATGACCCAACGCGCATGCGCGTATNGGAGGTTCCTCTTTTATAATACCTGTTACTTATTTGCTTTCTGTTTCATGCGACTGTAGTGATTTTTCTGATGCTGATGTTATTGTTTAATTAATTAAACACACTGTTAATGTATGTATGTGTGTGAATAAGCGTATACGAGTAAACGTTGTATTACTATTTGAAGTCATACTTCTTTTGGCGCGTTGAGGGTAAAAGTTTAGTGTGCAATGGAAGTAGCGCGCGTACAGTGTAACGAAATTCGACAGTGAACGTGGTAGAGGTATGACCCAACGCGCATGCGCGTATCGTCTAACTATATACAAACGCAAGGTACACAACATAGCACGTGGTTATATTTAAAACCGACAGAAAATCTGTTCATGTAATAAGCAAATTGAAAAACATTTCATTTATATAGTTTGAATTCAAATATGATATGGGGCAAGATATGAATGAATATAAACGCGAAATGGTAACATAATTAAAATTTTATTTTAGTCACGCCAAAGAAATACAACTTCTAACGCGCTTACATNTAAACGCGAAATGGTAACATAATTAAAATTTTATTTTAGTCACGCCAAAGAAATACAACTTCTAACGCGCTTACATAAGTACACGCACCCATATTTTATTGTATGTATATTTTTAGGTAACTGACATAATTTTAGATCTAACAAACATAAAATGTTTTATATTAATTAATTTTTTTGTCTTTTTTTTTTCGTGTTTGAATATATATATATTTGCTGTGATTTTCTTTCCTTCAGAAATTCTTCAACTAAATTGCAGTTTTAGAACTTTTGCTAATCGATGTTATATTGTAGTTTATTTTTATATATAGTAAAATTATATGTATGTGAATATATGTCACATGTGTATGTGGTTTTATGTGTGTTACTTTTATATTTTTCATATAAACTTCTTTATAATTTTATAGTAGATATTAAGTTTTGTTTCATTTTTTATTTCTTTTTCTTTTCAAAAAATAAGTGTTATGTTTTATTATGTAAAGTGGTTAAGTGTAAGAGGNTTTCATTTTTTATTTCTTTTTCTTTTCAAAAAATAAGTGTTATGTTTTATTATGTAAAGTGGTTAAGTGTAAGAGGAGGTGATAATACCTTAACTTCGCCACAAAAAATAAAGACGTTTTGTTATTATTATTATTGTTATTATCTGTGAGCGNAGGTGATAATACCTTAACTTCGCCACAAAAAATAAAGACGTTTTGTTATTATTATTATTGTTATTATCTGTGAGCGCAATATGTAATGTCTACCTCAATTCTAATTAAAGTTCTTATCGATGTCTCTATAACGGTTACTTCACTTAATTCACAAGTATTATTTACACATGTTCAATCTGTCTGTTGCCATCATTTCATACGTATGTCGCTCACGCACCCAGCACACGCATAACCGCGTGACATACGACTTGAACTTAACTCTTAAGAGAACACGGGCACGGGACCTTCTTGACGCGTTCGCGGCTTAGGAACGAGGGATCGATACGGGCGACACTCGCACGCACGCCTAGCTCCTTGTCGCCCCTACGCGCAAGGTGCGCGGTGTTTCCGCCGGTGCTCCGTGCTGTGCAAATCAGATTTGCAACACTGCGACTTTAACGCAAGCGATCAACTCGACAGGTTTTTAACTACGTCCTACTTTTCTCCTGTATTGAAAAAAAAAATAAACTGCACAGGCAAGCTAAAAAAAAACTTATTTTTTTTTACAATCGTAGTGATTTTTATTTTTATAAAATTAGCATGATAAAAGAAAAACCATACGGATTTTGATAATTTATTGCCACTTTTTTTTTTTTTTTCAAATGTTGTATTCCTAGAATATTTATTTCAAACAACGAATGGAAAAAAAAAACCGGGTCTACAAACTAAAAGTGTCTTAATTTCCTACAGTACGCATCACGGCATACAGGAAACTCAGGGGGGTGGGGGGGGATTCAAAGGCATTCGCCATACAGACGGACCAAGACTAGAAATAAAACAGGACCTAAGTTTGAAACTTGTCAGGTTTTTTTTTTTTGAAGAACAGGTTCTGACGTCCGTATCCCAGAGTCGTCTCGTATTTCACGTCTCGGGGTAGCGCTCCGACTATTAACGGAAAAAGGAGTTCGAAAACCCGACGCCGCAGTTCGAGCAGAAAGAAACTCGAAGACGAGCTCGGCGGAGCGAAGTTCGCGCACCAGGGCCGGGACGAAGAATGTCCGCATGACGATGTGGCTGTCCGGACGTGTTAAAAGTGTGATAAACTCGCCCTTACAGCCACTCGTCTCGGGGCAACACGTGTTACTTGCAGTTGAACGCACCGTTTCACGAATGCGAAACCACTTGCCGTTCCTCTGCGGNTTTTAGCCTTAGAAGTTAACTTCCGAGTCCGGTTAAATATACAAACTCTGTTTATTATTTACATGCCAAATGTATTTTAAAAGGTGGTTACAGTATAAAAAATAGCTCAAAGGCAAAAGTAACTAGGGCCTCAAAAAGTGCTCACTTTACCGTGAACAGCATGTATGGCCAATCAAGTTAAATACTATTATTTTGAAAATGTGATCTAACAAACTATTTAACGAAAACAAACTGATACAATAATGACGAAGAGAAGTACTTTCGCAGATTTATACCTATACTTAAAGAGTTCGTGCCATTCATAATAATAAATATTTAGAGAGGTGCGTCGTCAGATTCACGCCCAATATAGACATCTGCGCCCACCGATCACATTTCGACAAGTGGCTACCTCTGCACGCACAAACACAGCGTCGTTCTTATCGCTCCAGCACTTCGTGGTCTCAAAGCTCCAGGCAGGCGGATCCCTGAATTACAAACATTTTTACACGGTGTTGTGCAGTTAGCTAAAAAGTGAGTGCAATGTTTTAAATACAATTTTTTTTTAAATAGTTCACATTTTAGTTTAGCTTCATTCAGTCTTTACTTGATAAAACTGTGCATACAATCTTTAAAAAATAATACCGAATATGAAAAAGGTTGTGCGCAAGTTTAATTTACGGTTTGTACGAATTCAAAGAGTTTGGCCGTATTTTATCGTTTCAAGAAGATTGAGTAATATAGTTGAATATTAAATCATCTCAGTAAGTAACAGATACAAGAAATTTTCTTAAAAAAAAAATTAAAAAATTAAAAAGCGTCGTACACAGTAGTTTTCGGACACCGGCGATTCTTAACATTACCCTTCATGGGTTAAGCCGATGCAGTAAGTTATCATCATAAAATTACGAAGTAGTAACAAAATTATTTCCTTCCTGTGTAGTAGTNGTAAGTTATCATCATAAAATTACGAAGTAGTAACAAAATTATTTCCTTCCTGTGTAGTAGTTCGAGTACACTGAAGAGCCAAAAAAACTGGTACACATGCTGGTACACGAGTGAGCCTTCGGCTCCGAAAGCCCATATCAATGATGGTCCGTTGAATAGTTCACACGCTGGCACTTGTTGATGCCCCGGCATTGAAATTGAGAAAAGGTTGCATGTCTGTCACGTTTAATGATTCTCGTCAGTCATCGTTTGTCCCGTTCGTTCGCGATCTTTTTCCGGCCGCAGCGATGTCGAAGATTTGATGTTTTACCGGATTCCCGATATTCACGGCACACTCGTGAAATGAAGGTACGCGAAAATCCAAATGTTATCGCTACCTCGGAGATGCTATGTCCCATCTCTCGTGCGCCGACTATAACACCACGTTCAAACTCACTTAAATCTCG
>NQII01003008.1:279933-298359 GCA_002778355.1 Clitarchus hookeri
AATCCATTCACGGTTACTTCACACTTTTCTGAAACCCTGACAAAGTTCTACTTCCAGGATATTCCTCCGCCTCCTGCAAACTTAGCCTAACCAAGTTTAGAAAATTGCACTAAAGGACAACGCGCCGAATTCGTGCGCACCCAGTGGTAATAGTATTTTGCATTACAACTATTTATTACTAGGCGTTACCAACACGCATGTTTTATCACTGTTTTATTCATAATTATTATAAAGTAAATATTATTATTTATAAATAAAATATATGTAAAATTTCAATTTAATGAAAAATGGGATACTCTAATGTTAACAGAAGTATAAAACGCTTGGCATAAATAACTAAATACGTCATACGTGGGGTGATTTTTCAAAGGTTTGATTAAAAAAAGTATGAATAAACCGTGAATAGACTATACCCAAGTACTCAAAGGCTGTTCACGGTAAACTGAACCCTTCTGAAAGCCCTGCTTAAGATATACTTGTATACACGTTATGTAGTCTTACAACAGATGTAAGATTAATGTTGCCACGAGCCTGCTCGCTTTATTCATGCGTCGGTCAAGTGAAAATGTAAAAATTATTAGAAAAGTAAATACTTAACAAATTTACTAATTAATACACTTGCCGTATTCGTGCGCACTGAGTGTAACATATTTTTCATAAGAACTATTTCTTGCAAGGCAATACCAACACACCTGTTTTCTCTCTATATTTATTAATATTTCCTATAAAGGAAATATTGTATTTTATAGATAAGATATAAGTGACAGTTCAATTTTATCAAAAATGAGGTAATTTTATGTTAACACTAATATAAAACGCTTGTGGTAAATTGCATATTTAGGAAGCAACCAAAAACGCCATACATTGGGAGAATTTTCAAAGGTTTGATTCAAAAAGTGTGAAGAAACCGCGAACAGACTATAGGTATATATATATACCTTTCGTGAGTGTGGCAATGCTTGCAGCCCCAGCCACGGACCATACGGGTTTAACGGCCAGGTGCAATTTAATCTTAATCGTTCTTGGAGCGGCCAACTGTATAATTTATTCAGGGCACGTTTCACGCCTGTCACGGACAAAAAAGTTCTCCTTTTAAGGAAAACTGCGGAACATGTGTTCCTATATTCGTAGATACAACATTTTGAGAACAAATTTATTTGTCTGACATAGATTTACTGAAAATTGTGGATGATTTATCTCCAAATTAAACAAGCTATTTAGTGTTATAACTTTGTAAAATAATTTATTTTTGGGTTTAGAATGTAAGGTAGCGTGAATTGCCTAATGAATTATCTGCCCACTTTCTAAATTTTTCTTTTTCACAGAAATAAAGCAGATAAAATGTGCACAGGGGCAATAATTTGCATTGCAAAATTTGCGTTATCTTTCTTTGACAGAATAAACTCCACTGTCTTGTACATAAGTGAGCGCAGTGAGTGGTCCAATAGGCCGTTAAGCTTTNTTTCTTTGACAGAATAAACTCCACTGTCTTGTACATAAGTGAGCGCAGTGAGTGGTCCAATAGGCCGTTAAGCTTTAAGTGGATACACCTACCTGTTTGACTTCGTTAAAGAAGGTTGGCCAGTCCACCGCTGAAGTGGCGTTATTGGCGTGCCAGACATACTGCCGGCCAATGACAGAGGTCGGTCAAATGCACGGTAACTTGGATTTCAGTCTGTCGTTAAATAATAACGCGAATTTTGCAGGTCTCTAGCAACAACAAGTTTTGCAATGTAAAAAAAGTAGCCATAAGCACACGCCTCGTACTGACGGCCTGCCAGTTATTTCATTCGTATAACTAAAATACTGTTACACGCCAACTGACGCACGAGGCGTGAGCTCCGTGCGGGCCCATCTCGTCCCTCCCCTCCCACAGGCAGACATGCCCCCAGCCGGGGGAGAACGATTGCCACCCCCTGACGGAGAAGCCGACTAGTTTAGAAGATGCACAAAAATGTTCTAGGAATTAAGACCCTCGGCGCAACGTGGCATTTAGAGAAATTTCTGGGCGATGGCCTACTACTCTATAAATATTGCAACGGCCCCAGGGTCGGCAGTCTTGGTAGAAGTCGTATGGCTGAGTGTGGTGGGCGAAGTCGAGTGCGGTGAAGGACGTGGGTGAAGAGGACGGACGACGACGGGAGATTGCGAGGCGACGGTGGACGACGTGTTTGTGGTGTGAATGGACGAGAGGGCGTGAAACCCGACGAGTGAAGGCTACTGTGCATGAGGGCGCTCGGAGAACTCTAGAGCATTGCGGACTGGCTGGACCTGGACTAAACTGAGTTGGGACTGTATGGACACGTGATACGGACTTTATTGTAAATATTGGAACTCTCAAATATGGACAAGTAATTCATTAGGTTTTAAAACATGACTGATTTTAGTTATTTAATTACATTAATTTCTTTGAGGTATCTGTACTAATTGAACTTATTAATTGTATTTAGCAAGAGATATAATTTTATTGTGAGATATTGAGACGAGAGTATTTTCTTTGTAATTATTTCTAATAAATTGGGAAACTATAGTTAATTACTTTACTTTATTAAGACCTCCATCCCTTTACGGACCTGGTTTAGCTCACTTGCTTGTAGAGAAATTGTAACAATAATTCCAAAAGTTGACAAGTAGCGCAGGACTCACAATGTCGCCAACTGTTGTTCTCCAGAACGAAAGCAAGAGCCGAAATTCGTGGACCTGATCACTTTGTTCATGCGCCAGTCAACGAAAAATATAAAATTATCTTAAAAGTAAATGTTATACAAATTTCCTAAGCCACACACTTATATGGATTTAAAAAAATTAGAAAGAAAAATAAATCGTTGTAGAATTGACAAATGTTTACCGAACACTTTTAATTCAACGTTTAAACGTGGAACTACTTTTCCTCCGTCGTTACCAAACTTTACTGGGCGCATGCCGGTCAGTGTGTCGGTTAAAAATGCACGCAGATAGGAACAGTGACATTTTTCTAGCGTTGTTTTCAGAAGTTCTCACTTTACCGTAGATAAAATTAATATTTATTTTAAAATGTTAAGGCGAAGTGGTCGTGATTCTGACAGCNTTGTATGGACACGTGAAACGGACTTTATTGTAAATATTGGAACTCTCAAATATGGACATGTAATTCATTAGGCTTTAAAACATGACTGATTTTAGTTATTTAATTACATTAATTTCTTTGAGGTATCTGTACTAATTGAACTTATTAATTGTAAATAGCAAGAGATATAATTTTATTGTGAGATATTGAGACGAGAGTATTTTCTTTGTAATTATGTCTAATAAATTGGGAAACTATAGTTAATTACTTTACTTTATTAAGACCTCCATCCCTTTACGAACCTGGTTTAGCTCACTTACTTGTAGAGAAATTGTAACAATAATTCCAAAAGTTGACAAGTAGCGCAGGGCTCACTATGTCGCCAACTGTTGTTCTCCAGAACGAAAGCAAGAGCCGAAATTCGTGGGCATGCTAACGACTTGAAAGTCGAGAGATGTAGTGCACGATTAGCTACACTTCGCCCATCCCAAGTTGGCAGCAGATACATAAATATTGACGGTGACAATGTCACAGTCATTGGCGGGCCAGTCGGTTCACGGTGTGATTACGGCAGAAAATAGCTCCGACGATATTTCGAAATTTTTAAAGTCAAAAGCAGTAATTTAAATTACTAATTGAGTCCTTTGATGCAGTGTAATATTAAAACACTACGTGCGCAAGTGGCAATTAATGTGTGAGCCAGTTCGAGAACATTTTCTGTTTGTAAATACGTCCCATGTAAGGTGCGTTACGTATGGTGTAAAACGCAGTGGTCGGACTTTGTGTATTTTTATGTTTAAAAAAAAACAAGAAAAATGAAAGCCAAAACTGACAGAAAAGAGTAACGACTTATGTGTTTAATGCTAATTGAAAATTATTCATTTCATTACAAACACTTGTAAGCTGTTCACGGTAAAATGAGCACTTCTGAAAGACCTGCTTAAGATCTACTTGTAAGCACATTGTGTAACCTTCCGCTATATGTAAAATCAACATTGCCGTGGACCTGATCACTTTGTTCATGCGCCAGTCAACGAAAACTATAAAATTATCTTAAAAGTAAATGTTATACAAATTTCCTAAGCCATACACTTATATGGATTTAAAAAAATTAGAAAGAAAAATGAATCATTGTAGAATTGACAAATGATTACCGAACACTTTTAATTCAACGTTTAAACGTGGAACTACTTTTCCTCCGTCGTTACCAACTTTACTGGGCGCATGCCGGTCAGTGTGTCCGTTAAAAATGCACGCAGATAGGAACAGTGACATTTTTCAAGCGTTGTTTTCGGAAGTTCTCACTTTACCGTAGATAAAATTAATATTTATTTTAAAATGTTAAGGCGAAGTGGTCGTGATTCTGACAGCTGACAGCACAAGAGGCATGTGTTTGTGAGCGAGTGAACAGATTTGGGGGGCTCTTAACATCGAGGTCTCGAAAGCCGATGAGGGTGAAGTGAGCTGAGTATGGAGCAGCGCCGGAATGAAGGGGCGGGGAAAACGGGAGATCCCCGATAAAGACCCGCCGACCAGCGGCATTGTTATGCGCACGATTCCCACATGCGAAAATCCGGGAGTGACTCCGCCCGGGAATCGAACCCGGTTCGCCTAGGTGTAAGGCGAGTAGTCTGACCACTACACCACCGTGGCCCCCGCACATGTTTGTGGTTGGCAACACAACCCATACATCCCAAGTGCGCGGACATGCATAGAGATACAAACTGCCTCCTTGGAATATCAGATAAGTATGCAAGTCGGGCTTAGCGTCTCGTCGAGCAACGATATCATTACAGAAGAAGGAAGGTTGCTCGATGAAGCAGGAGAGGGGATGGAATCAGCCACGGCCCTGCAGTGAACGACTGCCCCAGTATTCTCCTGGGGTTATCTCGGGAAACCACGTGAAACCGAAGTCAAGATGGCTGGATTGGGAATTCGAACCCGGGTCCTCCCGAGTGCGAGGCTGACCACACATCCACTTCGCTCGCTGCCTTGGCGCGGATGGAGCACACGTCTTCGGCGCCCGTCTTGCTGAGGAGGGTGTGGGATGTGGAACAGCTTCGTAATGCTAGGTCAGGGGCACCGGGAGTGCCACCCTTACATCCGCACATTAATTCAAGGTATATGGTGTTGCAAGTAAGAAAATTTTCTAATGCGTGCCGTACAAAAGCAAGCAAAGAACTTGTTCCGTTATTACGACCATAATAACCAGTAAGCTTCGTGTTCGGTGATCAGCCATAACGTAGAGCAGGAGCATGGTTTACGTATCAGTCAGGACCCGCCACTAACCACGCTTTGTACAGTGCCGGTCGAATATAACCTTCCTGTGCAACATGCAGAAACTCGTCTACACCGAGCATGAAAGGGTTAACGAACGGGCAAACAAAAAATATCTACTTTTATTTATGTCCTGAAAATGGGTTTACGTTAAAAAAAATTCTACACTTTTAAGAAAATTGAAGTAGCCACAACTACTTACATTGAGGCCCATATAACAACTAAGGAAGTCACTTAACGTAGAGCATATAGCACGCTATATAGCAATATAAAGGCTGTCCACGGTAAGCTGAGCACTTTTGAAAGCCCTGCTTAACATCTGCTTGTATGCAAGTTGTGTATTCTTCCGCCTTACGTAGAATTAACATTGCCATGGGGCTTATCACTTTATTCACGAGTCGGTCAAGTGGAACCGTGGAAATTATTAGAAAAGTATATTTTACAGATCTTCTCATTTTTAAACTTAGGCGCATTTAAAAAAAAACGGAAAACGAAGGAAATAATTTAAGTTGTGAAAAATTATTACTTAACACTTTTTATTCGACGTTAAGATAAGGAAGTAATTTCCCTCCATCGTTACCAACTTTACTGGGCGAATGTCACTCAGTGCGACCATTAAAATGCATGCAGGTAGAAGCAGTGACTTTTTTCTATGGTTGAATTTTAAAAGTGGTCACTTTATCGCGGGGCCGCGGTGGCTGAGCGGTTAGCCTGCTCGCCTCCCACCAAGGCGGACTGGGTTCGATCCCCGGGCCAGTCGTCGGCTCTCAAGACCTCGCTGTTAAGAGCCGCCCGAATCTCTTCACTCGCCCGCTCGCTTCATCGCGAACAGCCTTCGTGTCTCCGGGTCCCCCCCCTCCCCTTGCAAGAACACAGCCCGATTACACGACGCTATGACTGAACTTGTGCGGTGGTGCAAAGCTGACTGCGGAAAGCGTGATACGAGGTTCGCAGANGTGCGGTGGTGCAAAGCTGACTGCGGAAAGCGTGATACGAGGTTCGCAGACGGTCCGCTGCGAGAAAGAGGCGGCGTATGTGGGTCACCGCGGCGTGCTCGCAGGTCAACGATAGTAAAAAACTGGTTGAGACAGAGGCGCCCTCGGCTCAGATACAGGCCGTCATACCTCGGCGCCTCAGCGCGCGGGTGACTCGACGGCGGTGACGGCCCGGCTCGGCGCCCGCAGCGAAACTGAAGTTGGGTTCACAATAGACAAATCAAGCGTTACTTCGTGAGCAGAAGAACCGAGGCCGTGTTCCAACTGGCATTCTAAACGAGCATTCTAAAGAAATGACAACCAAGCAGCCGCAAGGAATAACCATGGTGAAGGTTTAAGGGAGATTAAATAGTNTAACCTTTTAATAGGTATCGGCCACCAGGAGGGGAGGTTTGGTGAGGAAAACGCCGGTTCCGCCGGGAACTTGGCACTTTTTGTAAAAGTCGAGAATTCATTAATAAAATATATACACTGAAGAGCAAAAAAAAAAAAACTTGTACACCTGCCTAATATCATGTAGCCCCCCCCTCCTCCCCCAGCACGCAGAAGTGCCGCAAGACGACGTGGCATGGACTCGACTCATGTCTGAAAGTATGCAGGAGGCAATTCACACCATGAATCCTGCAGGGCAGTCCACAAATACAATCTGCGTCAATTTCAGAAAGAGTTGCACGTCTGTCATGTTTAATGATTCTCGTCAGTCGTCGTTTGTCCCGTTCGTTCACGATCTTTTTTCCGGCCGCAGCGATGTCGAAGATGTGATGTTTTACAGGATTCCCGATATTCACGGTACACTCGTGAAATGGTCGTACGCGAACATCCAAATGTTATCGCTGCCTCGGAGATGCTGTGTCCCATCTCTCGTGCGCCGACTATAACACCACGTTCAAACTCACTTAAATCTTGATAACCTGCCATTGTAGCAGCAGTAACCGATCTAGCTGCCGACCGCATCGCGTTACTCTGATTGGTTCCATACCTCTGTTATTTGCATACGCACGCCTATGCCAGTTTTTTTTTTTTGGCTCTTTGGTGTATATGTTCTCAACTTTTCACAACAAACAGTTAACACGCAATTAAAATCACGCACCAAAATATTAAAAACCTTGTGAAACTTAAATTTCCTATAATCGTACATTTAGAAATGATGATGCGGAGACGAATATTTTGTGCAAGAGAGGTGAAGGCGAGCCTTGACGTTCCATACTTGGATCGGAAGGGGGAGGGGGCACTGCGCGCCAGTTCGCAACTCTGCGCGTAGAGGCGATATCGCCTTGAGTGACTCACGTAGGAGCAGGAGGAAGATGCCTGAGCGAATCACTGAACGCGCTAACGACCATGAAAGTACTTCACCGCCCAACTTGCGACAGGCGAAGATGACCGCGATGACCTTCAACCTCATCATCTTTCAAGTCGCGCTGAAGTCCTCGATTGAGCTCGCACGAACAGTGTTGCCAACTCACGGTCACAAAAAATGCGGAATGGGCGACTTAAAATTGTGAAATTTAGCTGAACACGGCTGTTGAGGCAGCTAAGAACAAAATAGACAAATTATGAAATTCAAATATATTACCAATTAATTTAATAAAGTTTAAATTTTATAATCTTAGTCAAACGTATATAATAAAAATAATATAACTCCAGCCTTCCTCCGCTGGGACCTTTTATTAAGGGGGCACGGTGGCTGAGCGGTTAGACTGCTCGCCTCCCCACCAAGGCGAACCTGGTTCAATCCCCGGCCAGGACAATCCCGGATTTTCGCAAGTGGGAATCGTGCCGGACGATGCCGCTGGTAGGCGGGTTTTCTCGGGGATCTCCCGTTTCCCCCGCCCTTGCATTCCAGCGCTGCTCCATTCTAACCTCATTTTACCACCATCTGCTCTCAAGACCTCTTTGTTAAGAGCAGCTCAAAATTTCTCAACTCAATCTTTTCTTAACGCATTCCGGGTTCTTAGCTGTCTAAAATAGCACAGCCGCAATAAGTAATTGTGTTCGCGAAGAGGGTTATATCAGTACCATGAGAGAAGGGCTGCATCTTTATCCTGGTTTTCTTATTGGTTGGCTGGATACGTAGCAATGACGGGTTTGACAGCAAATGCAAGCATTCTTTTCAAGTACATTGGCACTCCCATCCTTTACACGTTCCTCGCACACGAGTTACTTCAGTTGCAAACAGGAAACAGCCACGTAACCAATACAAGTGATGCGAGAGAAGGCCAGGAACTACTTGTGGGTCGATCTACGTGCGCGCGTCAAATGTCTAAGCGCCTTTACGCGCAAAGCGCCGAACTTAACTGCAGTGCAGTCCTTTCCTCGTCGACTCGCCTTATGAAACTTGGAGACGAGTGCGGGCTGCTTTTGTCTCTGCAATGTTCAGTATAGGAACTTTCATGCATAAACTGGCTGTGAAACACTCGTGTTAAGCCATTCCCGATTTCACATTAGAGACGTCAATAGAAACAATCATTCGGGCGTGGAAGATTTCCTATAGTTAGGGGCAGTGATATTTCGCGAAAAGATTTCGAGACAAGATACAGTCCACAGCACTGTAAGGTCGTCCAGCTTCTTTGATTGGCTAAAAAATGTTCTGGCCCGTGTTAACCGTTCGNAAGATTTCGAGACAAGATACAGTCCACAGCACTGTAAGGTCGTCCAGCTTCTTTGATTGGCTAAAAAATGTTCTGGACCGTGTTAACCGTTTGCGCACGAATCACGGAGGTTCAGTGTCGGAGTCACTTAGTCCTGAGTGGCTTGGTCAAAGACGGACACGGCACCAGCAGCAGCTGGACGTATAACAGCAGCGGAGGTGTGTATANTGGCTTGGTCTAAGACGGACACGGCACCAGCAGCCAATGGAGGTATAACAACGGCTGAGGTGTGTACATAGTATTGAAGTCTACTGTGTGCTCCGATTTTTACGCGAAAAGTCACTGGCCCTACATGTACGTAATAAACACGGTGTTTATATTCGACCGCACTCGAGAGTTAACGTCTAAGGATGAAATAAAATATACTTATTGACTTTTATTCCAAACGGGGGGGGGGGCTTTCAAAAGTGCTCACTTCACCGTGAATGGCCTATAAATGTCAATTTCACCGCACGCTGCTATCTAAGAGCGAGGTGCTCTACAGAGTGATTCTAAAATCATGGGACAAACATTGAGGGGTGGTAGAGCTCACTAAAACAAACAATTATTGTCTAGGAATATATGGGCGGGAGTGACGCGTTGAGGAACAAACACAAAAATAACACATGAAATGCAGCACGGTGTTTATTTACAACGTCGCCGCTAAATACCTTTTTTACAGCAATGCTTATAATAATTGCTCAAAATTGCTACCACCGACAGTAATGCAAGCTTGGTAGCGTCGGTGGAGTGATTGGCGAACAGATTCAAATACGCCGGGTATTTCACGCACGCCACCATTGTCAGCCAATCACGCCATATGTAGAGGTCGCCAAGCATGCGTGACTGTTGGTGGATGCATTTCCAGCAACTGTTTTAACATTTTCTGTACGGAATCACTCGTTACGTATGCTGCCAATGAACATTGTATGTTTCCGTTAATGTGTTATGTTTTTGTGTTTTTGCCTCAACGCGTCACTCCCGCCCATATATTCCTATACAATNGTTAATGTGTTATGTTTTTGTGTTTTTGCCTCAACGCGTCACTCCCGCCCATATATTCCTATACAATAATTGTTTGTTTCAGTGAGCTCTACCACTCCTCAGTGATTGTACCATGATTTTAGAATCAGCCTGTACAGTGGCGGAATTTTTTCCCTTGGGCAAACTTGTAGCAGTGGGAGTAACCTTGGTGAAGCTGCAGTTGGCAGAAGTGTGCGGGAGCGAACTGCCAGCCAGAAGCGCGCGGCCTCGTCGCCTCGAGGAGCAGTTCGCCCCGGAGGATGAGCGAGGTGTGCATACAACCGTTATCTGCGGAGGAAGACGCGCCGTCGGCTCGGCGCGACAGCTCTGTCAAGCCACGCCGCGCTGCGATTACGTCGCGCCGTCGTTCACTTAAACAAATTTGCACTGCTCCGCGGGGCAAGCGGCGGTTTACCCCATCTCCCCCGCAGACAACAGGTTACTGTACGTGGTCTCCCCGTCGTGCTGGAACCCTCGCGCTCAAAGCGACGATGCAACATTTCACACTGTTAAAAACGTCTCACAATTTAATAAAAAAATACTTTAAGCAAAAAATTTAAATTACGATAATTGCAATAAACATATAAAATTTCAATTTTATAGCTGACAAAATACTTACTGGTCGGAAAGTCATTTTTTTTTTAAGTCATACGTTAAGATGAAAGTTGCAGCAACTTTGCCAACATCAGCTGAGTCCAATACATCATTGCGAACGTAAAGCTTAAAATGAAAACATGCACTTAATTTGATGTGCTTTCCTATAAGTAGGGCCAGTGACTTTCCGCGTAAAAATCGGAGCACACAGTAGACTTCAATACTATATACACACCTCAGCTGTTGTTACACCTCCATTGGCTGCTGGTGCCGTGTCCGTCTTTGACCAAGCCACTCAGGACTAAGTAACTCCGACACTGAACCTTCGTGATTCGTGCGCAAACGGTTAACACGGGCCAGGACATTTTCTACCCAATCAAAGAAGCTGGACGACCCTACAGTGCTTTGAACTGTACCTTGTCTCGAAATCTTTTCGCGAAATATCAGTGCCCCTACCTATAAGTATACAGAATGACTCACGAGGAGTAACCGCCACTTACAGGGGTTATTCCTAAAGTCATTCGGAGCAAATTACGTCACACGAATGTGGGTGCTACTCGCAATATTTACAGAGTAATTCGAGCGGTTGAAAACGCATTGCATCGAACAGCTCGGCACATGTTACTGCCCGTTCGACTACTGCTGCGAAGAGTGCGTGACCTTGACCATCGTGAAGTGTGGCTGTTTCACTGTGTACTGCGTGAACAAGGCGCGTTCCTGCGTGTTTATTGCGGTTATAGCCTTTGCAATGCAGTAATTGTGTTACAATGCCACGTACATCCACCACAGAAGAATGCGCTGATGCGGAGTTTGATGCTCTACTATCAACAATAAAGCCCGAAAACAATTCATTTCTCTTTTTACTTCTTAAAGTATTATTCTTTTTTTTTTCTTCGCCTTTCAAATTTTTCAAATTACTCTGCAAATACTGCGGATAGGACCCACATTCATATGAAGTATTTTGCTTCGAATTACCTTGTGAGTGGTGGTAACTCCTCGTGAATCAACCTGCATAAACGTTCGTACTACCGCTGGCAGTAAAGACGAAGCAACTACCACCTGACTAACAAAAAGTCCGTGCAGCAAAAGCAAATTAAAAGGACCGGGGGATGGAGGACCTACAACGTCTTAAATTTTACAAGCAGAAAATTCGTTTAAGACAAAAACAAACAGCCAGGCGTTTTTTTTTTTTGTACGATTTCTAATCGTCCGAAGTGGCGTATCAAGCTGGTTCAACAGAAGTCGTTGCAAGGTGTGGTTTCTCGTGAGGGGGGGGGACATAGTTGCGTTGGTTCGTACCGGTGTGCTGAGGTTCGCATGAGAGCAGGTGAACACGCACAACTACAGGTAGGCCGTGGAGTTGTGCCGCTTGACGGGAGTTTCGCCGTTACGGCGAAGATTGCGGCGCCAGATCCCGATACCAAACCTGTTCCGAGGGACGTTAACGCACCGTTCTCTACTTCGTTAGCAGAGGGGGGGGGGAATTGCGACCACGCTGAGGCGAGTCGTCGGCGGAGGAAGAGAGAACGTTTTTTGAGCACGTCACGTGAGACGGGCTGGCGGCGTTAGTCATACGTCAACCCCCGCGGCACTCCTCGCCGGCGCTTGCGGAACCTCCTGGTGGACGGACTGAGAGCTTGAAACCAGCTCCACTTTACTGTGAACGTCCCTTGGCGAGTAGCGATTCTTCGGACGAGAACGAACCGGGTTCCCTAGACCACCTTCCATTTTACTCTAAAGATTCTAAAGAATACGGCGAGAAAAGAAACGTGGTCGAAGTTGAAGGTTGTTAGAGGGTCCAACCTAAATTTGTTTATGCTATAAACATATCTTCGAATACAAATCAATACAATTATAAGGATTAGGAATTTAAAAATTGTGCCATACGAATGAAAAAATACTACTTAAGTATGGTGTTCAACTACGGCCCAAAATAATTTCGTTTTCACCAAACTAGAGCAAAGAAATTTCTTCGATTCTGAGTGCGTGCCTCATCTGTTGTTTCGTTTTTAAGTTTTGCAATAAAGTATGAATATTAAATTTCTAGAAGTAAAACCCTACTTGCAGACAGCATTCATTGTCTTTTTAAATTTTCGGCATAAAATCCAAAATTAAAATTATTATAACTGCAATAAAAAAAGTGTCAAAAATAATGTTTTTTTTACACAAATTCGAATATTTTTTTGTATTATTATTGATATGTTATGTAACGGTAAAATACGTTGAAAAATAATACCGAAATTCATATTTACTTCATCAAAACTTACATTTAAATATTTCATTTAAATTTTTGATTTTTCTTAATTTTCTGTAATTTTCAAGGTTAAGAATGTCATAGTTTGAGGTTCGAATCATCGAGAGGTTAAGATCGAGACGCTAACTAGTCCAAGTTCGCTGGCTGACGTGCGTGACAAGGGGTTAAAACAATAACATTGACGAAGTTCAAAATGGCGGCTGCCAGGCTGTAATGACAGAGCACTGTGACAAAACACGTTACCCAACATATAAAAATTAATTTCAACCAGACTTTTTGAAAGTTTCCAAATTGTTCGAATTTTTTTATAACCCTTAATGCTAATATCACCAAAAAGTAAGGGCAACGAACATGAGTTGTCAAGGTTACAACTGATGCATACAGATTGGAACAAGTTGAAAAGATACGTTGAATTAAATTTAATAAAATTCATCATAGCATCGAGAAACAGCGAGGACCTCGAAGAACTTAAATATGGTCGCCCCTGGACCAGACTGCAGCGCAAGATAACAGCACAGGTGCTTCTTAAAAACATGTTGACGTTTAATCAACGTGCCTACCGTGCAAGTAAAGTGACAGGACGTGTAGTGTTCCGTTACTCCATTCTAAATACACTTGGCTCCATCTTCAAACTCACTTAGCGTATTGTGCGCCTACAACCTGGAACCATGTCCCCGAACTCGCTAAGTAAAGTACACGATTATGTGTAGGGCCAGTGACTTTTCGCGTAAAAATCGGAGCACACAGTAGACTTCAATACTATACACACACCTCAGCTGTTGTTATACCTCCATTGACTGCTGGTGCCGTGTCCATCTTTGACCAAGCCACTCAGGACTAAGTAACTCCGACACTGAACCTTCGTGATTCGTGCGCAAACGGTTAACACGGGCCATGACATTTTCTAGCCAATCAAAGAAGTTGGACGACTCTACAGTGCTTTGGACTGTATCTTGTCTCGAAATCTTTTCGCGAAATAGCACTGCCCTAGTTATGTGTAGAGACCTGAAGAATTCGCGAGTTCAATTACCTGCAGGCTAGACTCTACAGTCGTACGTAAAAATATGCTGATATCAGCTGCACATTGGTTGTCTGCTGTCACAGTGGAAGGCGGTGATTGGGCCACCGTTCTACAGGAGGCATCATACACCGTGTGGACCAATGGCTAAAGTTACATAAACACACGTGTTTTGAATTCTAGCTTGTCCCGAAATGAATTCCGCGAATTATTTAGGTCTCTAGTTATGTGGAATGGATAAGACAGGCTTTTGTACAGGGCGGTTTTCACTCGAGAAATCGAGCTTTGCAGCAAAACTGATAGCGTACAATACAAGTATTACAGAAGCACTAAGTTCCTGACATTCGGGTAAAACAGGATAATAAAAGCAGTCTCGACAAGAGAACTTTCTCTTAGATGTATGCATCTGTAGAAACTAATGCTTACGTCACAACCAAATACTTTTTTTTTATCAAGACAAGTTCTGCAGCTCACGACTTCCCATGAAGTTTGCGGACTAACCCGTAATCATGGCATCCCATACATGACTTGTGAAGATTTACAAGTTGCTGACCTTGATTCCTTCACTGGAGATGTCGCTATATTTTATTTTATGAGATAAGCCTTGCTCAAATCCTGTTCGTGAAGTTACATTAAGTGTTTCTGTCTGGCGGGAAGCAAGAAACTTAACTGTATTTACTGCACCGAATATCGTTCAGCGTAAAACGGCTGAAACGTACTTTTATCGTTTTTTTTAACACAATCCATTGTATATAAAAATAAGTAGGAAACTTAACTTTTATCTTTATGGACTGTGCCCTAAAAGATACTTAATATCGAAATCAAAACAGTAAAACGGGAAAATGAGATTTTTTTTTTTTCAGTTTGAAACATTTTAACAGATTGCCATCCAACTAGTACGCGTTGAACATATAAGACGTACACTTTTTTCACCGTGGATTTTGGAAGCCAGAAAATATGCTGACGTGCCTATTGGGAAATGTGCACTCGGGTACCTTTTCCATAAATACTTGAGACTTTCCTGGTATTTTTTCTTCTGTGTCCTATTTTTACGATCAGCTGTATATTGATCATGCATGTAGGCTTAATAAATGTTAACTGGCTTGGAATATTGTCAGTTTCGATTTGTTATGTTTAGGGCCTGTGACTTTTCGCGTAAAAATTGGAGCACACCGTAGACTTCAATACTATATACACACCTCAGCTGTTGTTACACCTCCATTGGCTGCTGGTGCAGTGTCCGTCTTTGACCAAGCCACTCAGGACTAAGTAACTCCGACACTGAACCTCCGTGATTCGTGCGCAAACTGTTGACACGGGCCAGAACATTATTTTAGCCAATCAAAGAAGCTGGACGACCCTACAGTGCTTTGGACTGTATCTTGTCTCGAAATCTTTTCGCGAAATATCAGTGCCCCTAGTTATGTTCCTTATATACAAGAGCGCAGGACTCTGAACTGGCGTGCAGTGTTCTCGTGGTACTGCGTCTACCTATATGACTTTCAGCAGTGACTCTATGATGTTATTGATGAAAAGTCTGTAGCAAAGTACAATACAGGCTCCTGTCGTAGTTTGACTCGTGTCCGGCTAGCATGTCTTAAGGTACGGCAGTCAGAAAAAGTAGTTTTTAACTCTATTGAAGAGCTCCAAAATCGTATGTACAGCATGCGTGGCGACTTTAAAGTACCACTCCTTCCTCGTCTGGGGCGTGATGTCTCTTCGAAGGTAAACATGCCGGGGGTAAGCGCCAAGCAGGCGGACCGGTGAAGGGCGAAGAAGACGCATAGTGCGTGCGCGAACCAACACGAGCGGCAATCGTTCCTTCCGGTGCGTGCGGCGCGGGGCTCGCAGAACTGCAAGGCGAGGTAGGGAACGGAAACGCAGCACGACTTCTGCGAAGAGCTGATAGCCGTGTGTGGGAGGTCGGGGATACGCCGCCGACGTCGTGCGTCAGCCGGTCGTGACGCCGCACTAACGACCTGCAACCAGCGTGTATCACTCTGCTCGCGCGCGACTCGAGAGGCCGTGTTACACGAGCAGGCCCGCCGTACTCGCGGTCTCAGCTGCGAAGGCCGACGTTGGTGGAACATAGGACAGGGCTCTTCGAAACTGCTTTCCGTCAGATTGACAAACCAGACATGAACAAGACGGGTTTAGTGAGTCGGAACAGCTCAGCCGGCAGAACACGTCGGAACGACAACACTGAAGCTATCTTAGAACTGTCAAAAAGCGGCCTTTGTAAGTGAGGCATAAAGTGTATGTACAGCTACTCTCGTAACTTAAACAAGTTCTGAGAGAGTCTAGAGATCTTCAGTGTGCCTGGAAACTAGGTCTATAGCGAAGTTTCGCTGGGAAAGCGCTGCAAATGCAGGAATCTGAATCCAACAGGTCCGCCTGAATTTTCTACTCTTTAATTTCTATGCTTGTGGAAGATGTATTAACTAGCTGTAAGCCCGGGAACGACGTTCGATATTTCTTGACGCCTCCTTTTCCCTACCCGCCACAGCGCACTTTCAAATCACACGCGCGAGAAATGAAACGAGCCGACGAGGGCGAAGCGAGGCGAGAGTGGAGCAGCGCCGGAATGCGAGGACGGGGGGAAACGGGATATCCCCGGGAAACCCGCAGACCAGCGGCATTGTCCGGCACGATTCCCGCAAACGGAAATCCGGGAGCGGTCTAACCACCACACCGCCGCAGCTCCTCTCGAAGTGGTAATGACTTTGTTCGGCGGCGGAGGAGCGCGAAGGAGAGCGACTGGCGTAGATGACGAGCTGACGTGACCGAGGTCACGGCGTCAACATGTGTGAGTAACCCCGCCGCCTCACCAGCTGATATCTGATCTCGAGACACAACATTACACGCCACAAGCTGGGCTGTCTACAGCTCCGGCGATGGGTGCGAGATAGACGACTCTAGTGATTCTATCTTCTCCGCCCACTCAGTTAAGCGCAAGAGCTGTAAGGGCGACACTCACACGCGCTGCAATCGCGCCATCGCCACTACGCGCAGGGTTCTGATCTGGCGTTCAGGGTTCTCGTCATGCTGCGTGTACCTATGGGTTAGAGACCTGAAAACTTCGCGAGTTCAACGACCTGTAGGCTATACTCCATTGTCGTATGTAAAAATCATGCAAATATCACTGTTCGTTGGTTGCTTGTTGTATTAGCGGAATACGGTGATTCGATCCGCATTTTACTGTGAATTTATTATTGGCTCAGAGTTGTCCAGGAGGTGTAAACTAACGGATGGACCAATAGCAACAGCAATACAAACGTACGAGGTTTCGAATTCTAGCTTGTCCCGAAATGAAAACGCGAATTTTTCAGGTCTCTACCTATGGGACTTTAAGTAGCGACCCTATTATTGTATTAGTGGAAAATCTGCAGCAAGGTTCAATGCAGGCCCGTACATTACTTGTGTTTGTATGTAACGCGTGTATTTTGAGATACAGCGCTTTGGAAAAGCCGTTTTTAACCAACTTGGAGTGCTCTGAAATGGTGTTTATAATCTGCGTGACTTCTTAACAGCAATCTACAGGCTTCGTCTGAAGTGTGCGTTCTTTTCATGGATCGGTACAATGGACGCACGTTTAATAGTTTTGTAGAAAAACCAGGGTTTCAAACACTCTGCAACAGAGTCCGAGGGCTGGCGCTTTAACTGCGTTGCAGTGAAACCCTGGTTTTTGACGGAACTATTAAACGTGCTCCCAGTATGTTTACGTACGGAAAGACATCAGACCCCAGAAGAGGACGGAATGGTACTTTAAAGCTACCTCGCATGATGCAAATATGGTTTTCGAGCATTCCAAAATTGTTAAAAACTGCTTTTTAAGACTGGCATATCTTAAAACATACTAGCCGCTCACGAACCAAACTACGATAGGAGCCTGTATTGAACTTCGCTACAGACTTTTCATCAATAAGATGATAGGGTCGTCGCTGAAGGTCCCATAGGTACACGCAGCACCACGAGAANTCATCAATAAGATGATAGGGTCGTCGCTGAAGGTCCCATAGGTACACGCAGCACCACGAGAACACTGCACGCCAGTTCAGAGCCCTGCACGTAATGGTGGCGGGGCAGTAGGCAGGTGCGTCAGTGGCGCCCTTATCGCTCTATTGCTTCTGAGACTCGAACGGGCTACGAAGGTCCAAGTAGGCTACGCCTAGTGAGGGATGTGTTCGTGTGAGTGAGACAAAGTTCAATGAAGTGCTAAGGGCGACGCCGACGGACGTACGTAAGGCGGTATCGCCTCTACGCGCAGCCTGAACTAACGCGCAGTGGTTCCGTCGCGATCGTCCTGCTTCGGGAATTTAAGCGGTGACCCTATCATGTTATTGGAAGCGACTCTATAGCCAAGTCCACTGCATGCCTCTGTCGTAGTTTCGCTCGTATCCGGTTCGTACATTTCGAGATGNAAGCGACTCTATAGCCAAGTCCACTGCATGCCTCTGTCGTAGTTTCGCTCGTATCCGGTTCGTACATTTCGAGATGCAGCTGTCTGACAAAGCTGTTTTTCAACTAAGTTCGAAGACATAAAAATTATGTTTCCAATGTGTGTGATATCATGAAAGTACTATTCCGTCACC
>NQII01003009.1:2760-16186 GCA_002778355.1 Clitarchus hookeri
TCATCGCCGCGTAATGCCCTAGCTTCGAAAGGAGGGTGGGGAGGGGACTTTGTCCTGGCGTACCTTTTAAGGGGGCGGGTAAATGGTGTTAATTGGTTTTCTTCGAAGTGGCGTGGTTTGCAAACGTAGTCACAGTCCGCAGAAAGCACAAAATGTCTACGTAGGGGGACATTCCTTGCTTGGGAATTTTACCACTTCCCGGCGAATGGTTGCCTCGCCTGCTGACGCAACCCCAGAATGGAACAGGAACAGCATGGATGGGTTGGCACAAAGAAAAACTTGAGCATTAAGCAGTAGAACTTGGAAAGTTTCCCGTCGCTTTGGTTCAACTCTAAGAATAGGCTGTTCACGGAAAACGTAGCAATGTTGAAAGCCCTGCGTAAAATCTACATGTATGCACATTTTCATTATCACCTCCATCCCTCACGAACTCTGATACCCCCAGACTATTTGTAACAATATGTAATTAATTGTTTGTGTTATTTTAGTTGTTTAATTCCTTTATATTTGTTGCCATGTGTGTACCACGTAATACGAGTGCAAGAATAAGCAAACTTGATACGTTAATTTTTTTAAAATAATTCTACACTTTCACTTGACCGAAACAAGAATACAGTGACCATGCCCATGGTAATGAACGTATAAGAGAAATTGCAAACTGGTTGTAATGCTGAATGTCGTGTATGAATTAATGCTTTTAAAATAAATTAATACATTTACAATCTTAGTGCTTGGTGGGAACACACACTTTCTCCTTTCTAAAGCACTTGTAGCTGGAGGAAAAGACGGGTTCGTGGTAGGGAACCGATCGAAGGGGAATACCGCCAGGGAGAAGTGGTCATCTCGTCGCTGTGGAGGAGACTTCTCGGGAATTGAGAAATAAAACGAGTTCTCTGCTCGTTGCTTCACCTGTTTGTCTCGCCGGTCCTCGGGGAGAGAAGCGGTGGACGGCTGCCGGCATGTGCCCAGTTTCGCAACGCCGGCGATATTTGCCGGTGAAAGTGGCCGCGCGGTAAATATTGACGACATAGCGACGTTTCTTGTTACCCCCACCCCCTCAACATCACTGTTAAGACACCCGCCTACAGGCGGTTTTTGAAACGAGTACAGATATTTCGGGGAATGCAAAGTGGTGGCAAGGCTGTTGTTTTGATGTGACAAACATGGCGCCTGAAATGCATCTGTTGTGTAACTTTCCAAGCAGAATAGCTGTGTGAGAAGTTGTGATTTTGTGCTATATACTCCTGCTTGCGTGTGGAACTATTTGGTATTGAGCGCAAGGATACAACCTGTCTGGAAGTGGACCCTGCCGCTAGGAAGATCAGTGGATCTCAAGATGGCGGCCAAGTTCTCGCAAGTTGTCCGGCTGAATTTGTGTATAATAAGCTTTTTTTTCTAACCGCATCCTTACGCTAAAAATAAAATTAAACGCAAGGCGCATATTCTGCAAGCATTAATTGTTATGTAACGAACATGCAGCATAATCACTGAAAGCGAGTGGACACCGAAACCGCGAGTACAGTATTACAACAACTGTTGTAAGTGATGGCCGTTGACTCGGTTGCACGGCGGCGTACAGTGCCTCTGTACCCGGAGCAACTCACGTGGCTGTAGTGGTCGTCGTCGTCGACTTGACTGCCAGGTGGTTCTTGCAGCAGCGCATTACTGCTCCACACTTCCCTGCCGTTGTGTTGTGGACAGGTGAGGCACTGTCTACCCGAGAGGGCGTCTTCAACAGCAACACTGCGTCTTATTTTATCTGTAGCAAAAGGATGAATTTCCGACTTCATACATCAAAACACTCGAATTGACACACCCTTGCATTTCATAAAAGATCTGCATTCATTTGATAGTCCTTATAGTCCTTGTGTATGCACAATATTATTACAATGAGTGCACACAAATGTGGTGGGTTGTCCCTTTGCTGTGATTTTATAGAATCCTGTTAAGTTTTGTTTGCACGAGGCGGAAAAATATTATGGAAGTAGAACTTCAGCAGGGCTTCAGACAAGTTGGAAGTAACCTTTAATGGGGAAACACCTGGTGCGCGTGTGTTTGTAATACACGTGGTTAAAACAAACTATTCCAGGAATACACAATCAGTTAAAACGTAACACTTCAGACCACGCTTATTGCAAACGCCATTTCGAAGCTCAACATGGCCAAAAGCAACATATCGAGACTGTTACAGCTTGAAATATTCTGTGTGGATTCCTGGGAAACTAGTGTTGGGGCCCTGCATTGAACTTTCCTGCGAATCTCCCGCCAGTAAAATATGGCTCTCGAAGCGGTGACGCTAGGTACACGCAGCACGATGAGAAGAACCCTGCGCGTAGTGGCGATGGCGCAGTAGATGCCCGTGGCAGTGTAGCCCTTATCGAGCCTCAAACGTGGACTACAGCTCCGGGTAGACAGGCCCCTTAACCTCTGGCCGGCTCCTGATAGACGAGTGTTCTCGTCGCCTTGTCCAGTCCAGTCCGGTCGTCCCTGGCAGCCCTCCCACGGCGCAGGCCTCATCGGCTACTGAGTCACTCGGGCCTCTCCCACGTCCAGCACTTACCTCACCGCTGTCTACCGCGAGCTATTCATTTTCCTGCAATCCTCTAATATAATATGGTTGCAAAAATGGTGGTTGTGATTTATTTGATTTAAAAGGTTTATAGATACAGAATTATTTTGAACACCGGGTACAAACTTTGAGAGATGATTAATTAATGGGCACAGCACAGCGTCCAGTAAATGGCAATGTTAATTTTTCATATTGTAGAAGAACACAAAATGTGCATACAAGTAGATCTTAAGGGTACTGCCTACCAAATGACAGCTACGAAATTTAAAAAGAAAATTTCGCCTCAGTCCGTTAGTTGTAAAGATAGGAGTTTCAAACAATAAGTTTTCTTCGCGAATTTTTTAGAAGTTCCCTACAGCGGAGATGATGTCATTACATGTAAATCCAGTTTAAAAGGAATTTTTTTAAATTTATATCTTGCAAAAAAAGTATTTACTGTTTATCTATATTGAAAATATACGCTCGTAGGGACCTTCTGCTAAAACAATCGCGAATAATACATTTTGCTTGAAACGCTCATCTTTAAAATTAACGCACTAAGGCGAAATTTCCTTAACACGGGATTTCCTATTGAAATTTCGCAGCTGCCAGCAGTGCCCTCAAGCGGGGATTTCATAAGTTCTCAGTTTACCGTAAACGGCCTGTATAAGCGGGGATAATCTCCAGTTACACTTTTATCGCGGTTTATGTCTGAAGAAAAAAAGTCTGTTGATACAATATGCCATCTGAACGAAGATGACTCGTCGATGAGTTACCGCGACTTCGCAATGCAATATTGCTAAGCTGGCGGGGCTTCTCGCGCGGCGAGTGGAACGGTACCTGCGATGTTACAGTTGGCCGGGCGGCCCCGTCGCGTCCATTGTTTCTGCTCTTCCGGGTGCTCGATTGGCTCTACGTTCTCTTCGCGAGCCCTGCTCAACCCCCGCCAGGTGAAACACCGCCACACGGGGCACTAGGTGCCGACGTTGGAAAACACGTATACACGGCGACTTGATAGTTCTTACGTTGCGAACAAATTTGAACACACCGGGGAGAACATTTATACCACGTTGTTACTAATGAACCAGTCCAGTGCCCCGTAAAAATCAATTTTTTTTTTAACTTTAGCTATGTTTCCAGTTAGCGAGTTTCCGCGTTTGTGAATACTGCATTAAAGTGTCGGCAGTGCTGAATATCAGCCGATTGTCCATCTTTTCCCAACGATGTGACGCGATAAGCAGTAGTAGGACATTTTTTTGTTCCCAGAAAAAAAGGATAAAAGAGTTTTCCGAAACACATTTGGGGTACAGATTATAAAGCTTTCTTATTTCATACGCAACATAGCGTACTTTTGTTTTGAGAACTCTACGAGTGGGTACTATTTTGGAATTATAAGCCGTTCACGGTAAACTGAGCGCTTTTGAAAGCCCTATTTTAGATCTACTTGCATGCACATTATGTATCCGTCCACCATTTGTAAAATTGACATTCTCATGGGCCTGGTCACTTTATACATGCGATGGTCAAATAAAATTGTTTAATTATTAGAAAAGTATAAATATTTTACAAAGTTACTAATTCTTACACTTCAATTCATTAAAAATTCTGAATACTAGACAAATAATTTCAATCTTAACAAATGTTTACGTAATATTTTTAACTAAACTTTAAAACATACTTTCCCTTCGTCTTTGCCAACTTTACAGGGCGCAAGTCACTCGGTGTTGCACGTTATGATGTATGCAGTATAAGCTATTCACGGTAAAGTGAGCACTTTCAAAAGCCCTCTTATTTGGAATAATAGTGACTTTAACTTCAGTGTGTGGTGGAATATACACACTGTGTTTATTACTTGCATGGCACGGGCTTTTAAAAAAAGTTGATTTGAAGTTAAAAAATGGCTGAAAGGAAAAAGTAACTAGGACCCTAAAAGTGCTCGCTTTACCGTGAACAACCTATAAGAGCAGGGACATTTTTCAAAGGTTGATTTCGAAAGTGCTCAATTAACCGTGAATAGCTTATCGTTCTGCGTGTGATACAGCCAAGTGCTGTAAGCCATTGAAAGCCGCTCTCCTACCTAACGAGGCTCCCTAATACATCTTAAATGCCTCAAGGTCACGTCCGGCTGGAAGTGAGCTTCGCGAGTGTACTGTTTCCTCAGAATTTTGAGCGCTGACGATAGGGTTTTAATACAGCAACATGTTCAGAAAAAATCCAGCATTGTCGCTGTAGTTCAAAACCCTGTTTTACAGAATACATATCTTGGAGAGAGGGCGACTTACTGCGAGTTTTGCTAACGTTGACACTTTCAAACGACCACATTTGTGTTTCACTTACCAAATTTTGTGAATGTGCAACAAAATATAGACTTTAATTTCTGTCCTGAAAAAAAAAGGTTTACATTAAACTATTCCATTTTTTTTTAGTTAGAACACACACAGCTGCTTAAAATGAGACCCATACAACTAGAGGCTCTAGTGAACGTAACTGGCATGTTAACGTGTCATTCGGCCAGTGTTGCCATATTACACAATAAAATTCCACACACGACTCTAGCTAGAATGCAACATTGCACATAATCGCACACAATTATAAACCTAAACATTTGAATACATATAACTTATAGGGCCTACTTGCATACATTTCTGCAGCCAGAACAAATTTTTTTTTTTTTAGTATTTTGTTTTGGCCCGTAAGTTTGTTGCCATCGTTGCAAGATTTATGAGCGACTATTTTCTCGGTTACAAATGTCCTGGGATTGCAAAGATAAAACGGACTGGCAGATTCAATTCATATTTTTAAAGAAGCACCACAGTACATTTAGCGCGGGAAAGTTAGGCTGGACTCGCAACCATCCGTTGCACCAGTCTATCGTCCGTCCGGCGGTCACGTGATCTTCAACCAATAGGATGCAACTTTTTTTTCTATCCGCCCCATCCGTCAAATATTTACCAAACTGTAACTTTCCACGGACGGAAGGACGAGTGAGCCACCGCCTTCTGATGACATTCCTCAGACGGGAATACGCTCTTTGAAATAAAGTGCAAGGTGGTGGATCTGTGTTCGATTTCCTTTGGCGGTAAATTCTGGAATTTCAATCGTAAAAATATTGAGTATAAATACTCATCACGGGGAAAAAAAAAAATCATTTCCCCAAAATATTTATTTGTTGAAAAAGTATTTCGAATTAATATCTCAAACTAAAAGATCACGATATTTAAGTTGTCTCTCTGAAATTTTGCCGTGCGGAAGGATTGACGGACGACGAATTGCTGTGAATCACTTTCAACTCACTGACGAAACACAGGCTGATGACTGACGGACGGACTTTTGTTAGTCCACTTTTTAGCTTTTTTGTAAGATTTCAGTAGTTTCAGCACGCGCGCACACATGCACATGCACACACACATACACACACACATGCACATGCACACACATGCACACACATACACATGCACACACATACACATGCACACACATACACACACATACACATGCACACACATACACATACACATGCACACACATGCACACACATACACATACACATGCACACACATGCACACATGCACACACATGTGCACACACACATGTGTACACACACATGTGCACACACACATGTGCATGCACACACATGTGCATGCACACACATGCACACACACACACACACACATGCCTACACATTCTGTGGAACTCCTCGCATTTTGGCAAGGCTGTATTCGGCATGCGTTGCCTCCTCGGCTGCGGGCGGACCGCGTAAGCCGCAGCTGGTGACGTCGACGTCAGATGAATGGCTGCGGTGGCCGACCCAGATGGCGCCGCCTTGACGCGGACGACCTTGGCGAGTTGTGCAAACTCCCTCTGCACCTGTCCCTCAAGGTCTGCCCCGGTTGCAGGTCGTCGTCGACTCCCGCAGGCCCGTGTATTCTTGACAGAGGCGAGTTTACAATGGCAGCCCTACTTACCCTCCGCTACCCCCTCGACCTTATGTGTTCATCAGGTATCGTGCGGATTTGCGCGTACGCCGTTGAGAATTTGTGAATGATGCTCCTTAATGCACATAATGTTCCTAGTTCTCACAAGGACCTCAATGTAAGCAGTTGCGTCTAGTCTAATTTTAAAAAACGCAATATTTTAATGTAAAACCTTTTTCAGGGCAGAAATGAAAGTCTCTATTTTGTTGCCCATTTATAAATTTGGTCATTGAAACACGAATGCGGTCGTTGAAAAGTGTCAAGTTAGCAAAAATCGCTGTGTATGTATTCTTGTATAAAACAGTGTTTTAACTACGGCGACAACGCTGTATCTTTTCTGAACGTGTTGCTGTATTAAAAACCTATAATCACCTCTCAAAATTCTGAGGAAACAGAACAAACACGTAGCTTTGCTTAAGCTTTTTCCATCGCAGTCACAACGTGATTTTGAGGTGTTTAAAATTTATTAGAGCCTCGTTAGATAAGACAGTCGCTTTCAATGGCGTACTGCACCCGACTGTATGTACTACACGTAGTATTAATTAAAAAATAGCACACTTATCAAATTTGTCAAAAAAAAAAAAAGTAATATTTATGTTGCTCATAAAAGAAGAATGTGCACGTTTAATAACACTGTAAAATATTTTCATAGAATTGATATATTTTAATGTTCATGAAAATCAGTAAGTTTGTTTTAATTTAAAACTTAAAGCGTATTTCCATTTTGAACGGTTCGGAAAGCACTTTTTTCAACCCCCTCCTCCCCAATATTATTCATCAAGCAAGACTAATATAATGTATATTAATAATTACTCGTGACGTACGTAATAAAAAAAAATGAGTAGAAATGTTTACTCGTGTTTTGTGTTTTAGATTTTACACACATCCATTTCAATTATAATCATCACAACTTTCGTACCCTGCAACACACCCAGGAGTTAATTCCGACTAAACACCAGTCTGGACGGTATTCTCGCCTAGGATTGGGAGATGCAAGAATTATTGTTGTAAGGATGACGGGGGAGGGACAAGAGAAAGGAGGGGTGGGGGTAGTTCGGCTACTAGTGGCCTGCGCCATAGACACGCGACGTTGCACTTTAAAAGTGTAGCTCTGTAAATATTTTAATTTTTTTTTTTTCCAGCAAACGTTCGGGTGTCTCGGTGTTTTATGACAACTGGTATAGTCTGTTCCAAGAGTGAGTAAAGAGATTTGGACGGCTCTCAACATAGAGGTCTTGACAGCCGATGAGGGTTAAGTGACGCGAGTACAGAGCAGCGCCGGAATGAAGAGGAGGGGGTAAACGGGATTTCCCCGAGAAAATCCGCCGATCGGTGGCATCGTCCGGCGCGATTCCCACTCGCGATAAACCTGGAGTGAACCGGCCGGGATTGCACCCGCTTCACCTTGGTGAGAGGCGATCAGTCTAACCGCCCAGTCACCGCGACCCCTCCAAGAAAGCGTGCGACTTTTTTATAGCTCTGAATTTACCTGTGGACAGTTGTTTCAATGGCAGACTGTTGTGTGCTGACACACTGACCTGGTTGGCAGTAAGTTACGTTGACGTAAACGTCATCTGTGGCGTGTGGCGATACGTCGCTGTATCCATGGAAACGAAGGCTGCCCTAGCCTACAGAACTGTCAAAGTGCAACTGGCTCGCGAGACGGACTGTACAGGTGGCAAGGCGGACGTCGCGTGTACTTAGTACTCTGCGTTGACTGGAGGTCGCGTCGTCCACGCTAATGCGTCTAACTGGCGAGTGTCGATGCGTCTCCGGGGACTTCCACTGCTAACTACTGTCGAGTGCGCGTCCCTGTAGGAAATTGCCGTTCACCTTGTTATAGGCTGTTCACGCTTAAGTGAGCACTTTTTGAAGCCCTCTCATTTTGAATAATTGTCAAATATATTTTACTGTAGCGGAGTCCGGTGATGTGTGTGTGTGTGTGTGTGTGTGTGTATGTATATATATATATATATGTATATATATACACACTGACGTCGCAATATTTATTTGTAAAAGTGGCGGAATGATAAATGGATGATAGAAAATGGTAACTTGGGCCTCAAAAGTGCTCACTTTACCGTGAACAATATTTGACGCCGTCGTCTAGTGTTCAAAGAAATTCAGAGCGAAGCACAATATACGTACCACTTTAAAATGTGTGTTAATTTTCTCAGTTTTATATGGAATTTAAATTTGAAACACTCGAGTTAGAGGTACTGTGTCGCCATTTTTGTTTAACATGTTGACAGCCGTCCGGTGCCGTCTGCTTGCTCAGGTCTGCATTGTGTCATGACCTCGGCAGTTCCGCAGTGTGCCCTGTTGAATCGTGTGCGCGTGCGTGCAATGTATGGTAACCTCGTAAATCGTGTGTGCGTGCGTGCGTGCGTGTGTGCGCGCGCGCCAGACGTTATGGACGGCATTTCGCACAGGTTATCGCAGACTGTCGCTCGGTGCCGGCGTAGGTGCATAATTGCAACACAAATGTAGCTGATGGTATTTAGGTCTACTTGTCACTGTTGGTAAGCTAATGCTGTACGACTCACTACCTCTCGCTACAGACTGTTCCGTACCTGCATTTAACGGGCACGCTGGCTGGAGTGCGCCTAGCGAAGTCGGTAACGATCGCTTTCAATAAGCGGTTATTCTACACACGTATCCTCATTTTTTTTAAACGTGCATTCGTTGCAGCTTTACAGCACAGTACCAGAAAGAAATGTTAGAACCTGTTAATTTCTTTACATTGAGGTTTCTGCACTTGAAGAATAGATGTAAAAATGCAGTAATTGAGAGATTCCTGCCCCATTCGTCAACATTTTTGTCAAATGCAACTCTGACAAATAACATTGTAAATTGGGACATAAACTGACGTACATTAAAAATAATTGCGTGTGTGATTGAAAAAACCTGGCTGAAAATTTTTTTTTTATTGAACCCTTGACTTCGTAAACGAACAGGAAGCGCCAACTAACGTAATTCCTGTTGACAGGTATCGTTCTGCAGCTACGCGCTATGGCCTGACAAAATCATAGGTCTGAAGTAGATGTCACGGCGAAAGAATGTATAGATTTTCCATGTTAGTTAAACATAATGTTAAGGGTATTGGACCCCAAGAAATTAATTATTTTATCAATATACCAAACATTTTTCAACTCGTACGCATTGTATGTGATTACTTTTTCTTCGAATAAAACAATTTTACACTTTAAATTTTTTGAATAATTGAATGTCAAATACAAAATTCTTTTATTTTATTGCAGCCGTAATAAGAAATACTAAGTTGTACACATGAAAAAATTTACAACATAAGCTAATGCCACGGACTACTGGTTGACATACATGAAATCACCAAATAACAGTTCATACATTTAAAAAAAAGTCTAAAATATGCAATATTTCTTTATATTAAAATTTTCACATATGTGGCTTGTTATTTTGGCGACTGCATGCGTGTCACGCACTAGTTCATGGGATTTATTTACTTTGTAATTTTTTTCGTTTGTACGCCTTAGTTAGTATTTGGTTTTGCGGCTGCAATACAACATAAGAATTTTGTATTTGACATAAAATTACTCAAACTATATAAATTGTAAAAAAATTTTTTAGGGGATATCGTTACATACAATGCTTAAGAGTTAAACAATTTTTGTTATAAATATAAAATAATTAATTTTTTAGGGCCAGACACCCTTCTTCCCGAAACTTTTTTCAACTTTTGAGGTTCGAGAAGGTGATTAGGGCGACATTGCTACTCACATCAGATGCGCCATCGTCGCTACGTGCATGTCGCTGTCTGAAATGGCGTGCAGTGTTCTCGTCGTGCCTGTTTGCTTATAGGACTTTAAGCTGTAGCACTATCATTTTATTAGTGGAAAGTCTGTAGCAAAGTTCTGTGCAGATCCCTAAACTTTATAAGCAGGAATTCACATAAAATATTTCTAAGTTACAACAGGGGCCGCTGTGGCAGAGCAGTTACTCGCCTCCCACCAAGGCAAACCGGGTTCAATTCCCGGCCGGGTCACTGTGGATTTTCGCATGTGGGAATCGTGCCGGACGATGCCGCTCTTCGGCGGGTTTTCTCGGGGATCTCCCGTTTCCCCCGCCCTTGCATTCCGGTGCCACTCCATTATCACCTCGTCTCATCCTCGTCGGCTCTCAAGACCTCGTTGTTAAGAGCCGCCCAAATATCTCAAAGTTACAACAAACTTCAGTGATCTTGTAAAAGTTGTATTCCGCCCTAGCTAGAAGCGTTGTTTCTCCTCGTGTGCAGATAGCTCACACGTGAAATACTCTGTTTTATAAACTTGTACTAATACACTGCAACCCAGTTCGCATCCAGGCGACTTGAGGTAGTCCCTGCTCTTTCCTGCTGACCAGACTACCTTCAGTCGCGAAGGACGAGCCTCTGACAGTATTTACACAACCTTGTTAATTGTTGATCGCGCGTGTTAGCGTGCAAGCTCGCGCTGTGCCCGTCANACGCTGTGTCCGTCAGTTGGCCGTATGCGAGTCTGTCTGTCGTAACTCGGCCTCCTCCCTACTCCACGAACGCATACTTGGACCTCACGTCCGTCACTGGACTTGGTCATCCCGGTGGACACTTGCCTTCTACTTCCGTACTGAATCACCTTCGCTGGCTTATCCTCTGGCCATTCTAGAAACATTTCCGCACCGCTTCGTTGACGTTTACGCTAGCTATAAAAAAATATACTCACGGTAAAGTAAGCACTTATAATAATAAAAACATTTCCATGTAACTATTAAACACAGTGTATACCTTTCACCACTCTAAGAAGTTAACTTCTGAGGCTGCAATAACATATATTTATTAGTGGTTAACGTTCACGCTAGCTACATAGTTCGTTGGCTGCCAACAGAAAATTTTCTTAAATCCTTAGTTTATTTTCTTGTTCATTATGTATTATTTAGTGGCATATTATCGTAAATTCTTGACAAGTGACGAGATTTGACAAGACTTGCGACTGTTGATTTTGTGAAGTTGTAAGAACGTAGTGAGTGAGGAGTGAAGATATTTTGGCGGCTCCTAACATCGAGGTTTAGAGCCGACGAGGGTGAAGCTAGGTGAGTATGGAGCAACGCTGGAATGCAAGTGCGGGGGAAGCGGGAGATCCTCGAGAAAACCCGTCTACCGGCAGCAATCGTCCGGCACTATTCCCACATGGGAAAAGCTGGGAGTGACTTCGCCGGGAATCGAACCTGGTTCGCCTAGGTGGGAGGCAAGTAGTCTAACCACTACACCGCCGTGGCCCCCGTAAGAACGTAAATATTGTTGCAAATTACATATGGAATCTCTAGGTTCACGAGGGATGGAAGTGTTGATAAAACTAAATTTAATTTCACACTTTATTTACAATTATGTAATATACACACGGCTATGGTTTTCAAGATAAAACTGTCTATCCCTTCTCATTGATAAAAATACAAAAATTTGGAGAACTACTTTTATGCTGATCTTAATTTCAGTTAGTGTTAATAACTGCCTGGATACCTCTACTGTCAGTCAATCCTAGCTCCTTAACAAAAATCAAATTATCCACTCTCATTAAATCAGTCGTGAAACAAGTCTGTTTCTTAAAATCCAGCTGGTTAGTCTAAATCGCCGTTCTCCCGATAGTCTTACAACAAGGGCCCGCGGTGGATGAGCGGTTAGCCTGCTCGCCTCCCACCATGTCGAATCGTGGGAATCGTGCCGGACGATGCCGCTGGTTGGCGTGTTTTCTCGGGGATCTCCCGCTTCCCCCGTCCAAGCATTCCAGCCCGGCTCAATTGTCACCTCATATTTCATCCTCGTCGGCTCTCAAAAACTCTTTTAAAAGCCTCCCAAATTTTTCCACTCCACTACGAAGTTTGGCTTCTGTGTTGCTAAATCACACGTTTGGTCGATCCCACATAATAACTTGTTCTCTTGGCTGTTAAAAGCCACAGTAACTATGGCAGTGAATTTCTAACATAAAAAAAAATTGAGAGCAAGTTTTTTTTCATTTTGCGCAAACATTTTCGATAAACCATTTAGAATAAGAGTCAGAGAAGACCGATAAATCCAAAGTGTGAGTGCCAATTCGAAGTGTAATTCAGCGAGCCGAGGATTGGCGTGCGGCCGGCAGCGTAACGTATTGTGACGTAATGCAACCCTTTCTGTTGGCGAGCGCGCTATAGTTACGTCAGCGTAGCTGGCGGGAAAGTTCAGTTGGCTGGGGCCCCACGTGTATTATCCAACACCGCGCCATTGTCGGCCGGAGTATTGTAGCTACTGCTCCACGTCAGACGGCGATCATGAGAAAGCGATTAAACTACTTATCGTAGTTTTAGGTTAAGTTATTATATATAATATTATAGTGGAATATAATGAGAAAAGGGTTTAATATAAAAATCAAAACTGTGAATTTTTACAAAGGGAAAAATCATGGCGGAATATTGTTTAATAATAGGAAAAAAATTAGGGATGAGTGTAATGACTGGGGAGGGGGGGCGATATTGTCGAATACAGTTATGGGAGGAAAATATGGTGGAATATAGTAAAGGTAAAAATTATAGTGGACTGTATAAACTGAATTAGAATGTAACAAAAAATTAAATTATGGTGGAATATAGTACACCATAAAATAAAAACTGCAAAGCTATAGCTTATGGTATATTAGGATACTCCCAAAGATGGTTGTAATCGATCCTATCGAGGTGGAACCCGTGGACGCCCTTCCCTAAACTACGACATAAACCACACGGTAGAGCGGAGGAAATGAGAGCACCCCGCGAAAACCCGCCAGTCGGCAATGTCAGTCACGATTCATTCTCGCGAATATCCGTGCGTGACCCTCTCCATAATCTCGAGCCCGGATCATGTTTGTTTGGAGGTTGGGGCGTGTGCCACTGAGATCTCATAACC
>NQII01003009.1:35565-58158 GCA_002778355.1 Clitarchus hookeri
GGTACTGATTCCACAGGCGATTGTGACGAGACAGTTAATGATCGTATGAGTGACCGGCATCGTACAGTAGAGTAGGTTTGTGCAGAATGTACACTTGAAAGATATTCGCGTGAAGTCGACGAACTTCAAATAAACAGTATTAGGCTGTAAATACTGATGAGCATAAAATTCCTGCTACAAAGAAAAGCAATTTTCAATATGGAGGATGAAACAAGAAGCGAAGACGATCATGAAGACAGCATAGATGAAAATGAACATTAAGACAGTGATGATGCTGTAGACTATGATAGCGATTTTCTCGATGCATCGACACTCCCCTCCAACACATTTTCTGCAACGAGCGACACGAAGAAGGCCGAAGACGCCGAATATACTGGCTACCTATTTCCCGAAGACCCGAATGAACTTGATAGACTCTTATATTTGATTGACGTTCAAAAACTTTGGTATTTCTCACACATTGTTGAAATATCTTCAATCTTCAAGTCTCGAAGGCTTGGCGGTATTGTTACTTTAATTAATGCCAATTAAGCCTATAAAAGTGTTGATAGATGCCGATCCATACCATGATTATAACATACTCGAGCATGTGGTTGCTACTTGTATAGAGGGCTTGGTTTAGTCACATAAACATACATAAAAAAAAATCTGAGTAGCATACTTACACCTAAAAAACAGTCGAGGCAGTGAATAATTAGCATATTCTGGCATCTTGTATTAATCAGTCTTCAAGAGAGGGGGCTGGAAATGTAGTAATTTAAAGAGAGACTTAAGTTTGCTTCCGCATTGCCCTATGTATAATTTGGGCACAATATAAAAAAAAAAAAATTTTTTTTTTATAAAATTGAATAATACTTAATTTACGACCAATATGGTTACCAGAAACAAACATATACGCTTGAAGCATTAGTGGGTGTAACTGCCCTAGGACGCTAGGACCCCCTGAGTCGAGCCGATGACGGCCAGTCACAGCCACACAGCTCCCATTTAAAATACATTGCACCAGCCTTCCCTTTATCATACTACTGCAGTGTATAGTCCATTCGCGGGGTCTTCATACGTTCTGATAAAACCTTCGAAAAATCACCCCACGTGTGAAGTGTGTGGTCGTTTCTTAAATGTTCTGCATCACAAGCGTTTTATACTTGTGTTAACCAATAACAAGGTACTCTCATTTTAAATTGTATTATTACTAATATTTGATCTATAAACTATAATACTTCATTTGTAATTAATTTGAATAAAAACAGAAGATAAGTGTGTTGGTGATGGTTAGTAAGAAATAGTTCTTATGCAAAATATTATTACACTGAGTGCGCACGAATGCGGTGCGTTGTATCCCGTAATTTATTAAACTTAGTTAAGGTTGTTTGCCTGAGACGTAGTAGTATCCTGGAGATGGAACTTTAGCAGGACTTTTCAGAAAAATTGGAAGTAACCGTGAATTGACTATGTAACTTGAATTTTAATGTATCCTAATTCTAAATGAATAATAATTTGAAATACAAATACTTTATTGGTTGGTCTTAAAGCTTTTTACTTAAGATATTTACTTGATATTACACAGCGGAACTGAATAATATTTTTTTAGAACACGTTATTTAATTTATGGTGGAAAATATTAAACAATACCATCTACAAATCGTCTGTTTTCACAAACATTAAAATTCATCGGTAATATCAGCAAAGGCAGTTTATACTCTCTACCATAGAACATATTTCTGCAGCTAGATTGTCAACCACTTTGCTCGAAAACGCAAATCAACCACTAATTAAAAAAAAAAAAAAAAGTAAAGAAAATATAAAACAAAATTTCTAGCTTATTTTTTTTTACAAAGTCTGCACGTTATCGTTTACAAAATTTTAGCCTTATATTTTACAAAATCCTCGTCTTGTTTATGTGTATTTAGTTTTCACAAATTATTTAGTGTGCATGTGATCAATAAGCATTTACAGCTAGTCCCTGGGCAGTTATTTTGTGCGATCTGTAACATTGTGTCTATTTTTGTTGCAGAGATCGGACGACGGTTCCTGTATTCACTAAGACTGTCGACGAATGGTAAGTTTCTCATGCTACCCTAGAGTTAATTTTAATCATTATACTGTTTCCTTCTCACTACTAGTTCAGTCAAATAGGGATATTCTAAATAATTCCAGTTCAATCGCAATATTACGTGAAAATAATCAGTGTTTGATGTCTATCTTGCCACCGAAATAATTCGAAACCCTTTACTTATATCACAAACGTATAAACAGTATACTGTCTTCATTTCTTAGACAAAACACTGTATACCTACGCAGAAATATACTGTAAGATGTAAACTTTAAAAAAAGGTATTATTTATATAAATTTAGAAAAGTTAATGATTTTCCATTTGAATAGCTTATTTGTAGGGATCTAGTACCAACGTTGAGGGCGTGATTTAATAAAACGGGTATCGATTTATTTGCGACTGTTACTGCTATTTTTAACTTATTAGCTAATGTTTTTCACAAGGTTACTCTTTTTTTTTTAACTGTGTTTCGCAGCTTTTTGCATGCATCTCTCTTGGCAGCGCATTAATTTCAGGCGGAAGTTAGCCCGTTCAGTTTGTCTCCTCGGGTTTGCGGGATATTCCGCAGCAAGGATGATCGACACTTCACACAGTAGAGTATCAGTGGCCAAAACAATGGATTCCATCCACACGAATATCGTGATTTCTGGTAGTTTCTAAAAGTCTTTATTTTCGATCAGTCGGTGCTATTTCTGCTGAGTACCAATACTTAATTATTTGGTAACGAGACTCAAAGTAATTACAGTATCAGAATGCCCAGCGATATAATTACTATGTTTTTGAACGTTTATGCGCTTAGGTTTAGCAATTAAATGAAACGTAATTATTGGCGCAAGTCATTGCAGTGTTAATTGACGTAAAATAATGTCCAGAAAATTGTTTTTGAAAAATGTCAAGAATAACGGTTGTGAAATGACGCATGATTGCGAAAAAGAAATTAAGTCGGTGGTTACAAAATAAACAAGACTAGCAGTGCAGAACGAATAATCAAATGCGCGGCGGTAATTGAAACTGGCTACGACATTACGAAGGTGGCACAGACAAACGGTAGAGGCGAAGACGCATTCACAAAAACTGGACGGCATAACAGACAGTGCACACGAACAAAAAATTTTTTCTTTAGCAAAACAGTAGCGACGTTTCGGGAATTAGTTTCTGTTAAGTCTCCAGGCTGACATGTGTAGTCGCCACCAACTATACTGCGCCCAGGGTATTGAAAGCTTCGGTGACGTCACTACTTGGGAATTGGGAAGGGTGGGGGTATAGATAGGATAGGCTACTACGTACGGTAGTACAAAACATTATAATGTGCATTCAAGGTCACAAATGACATACCTACAGCTTATCGTTACCTTTGTAAAAGGGCAATCTCAAAGGCAGCCGAGTTTTCATTTATCCGACGCACAATGCTCTGTAGGAGGCTTATGGTGCAACTGTTCCATAGCTTCATTATTGCATACTAAGTAAAATTGCGTGCCTTATTCCAGTTTTGGGGCCGCGGTGGTTTAGTGGTCAGACTGTTCGCCTCCATTAAGGCGAACCTGGTTCTATTCTCAGCGGGGTCGCTCCCGGATTTTTGCTTGTGGAAGTCATGCAGGACGATGCCGCTGGTCGGCGGGTTTTCTCGGGGATCTACAGTTTCCCCTCCGCCCCTTCATTCCGACGCTGCTCCATACTCACCTCGCTTCACCCTCATCGGCTCTCCAAGACCTCGCTGTTAAGAGCCGCCCAAATCTCTCCACTGCGTTATTCCAGTTTGGGAGATTCCCCAGCGTGAAAGGGGGATATAACGAATGGCGCAACATTGACTGTCACTTGAATCGGTTGTCAGTACTGTTGTCTCCGGTAGTTTCAGAATGTGAAACTCCTACCCCGCGCTGGGCAAGGTACCTCCGTGATCACGCTGCTGGGGAGGCTGTTCTTGGGCCAAGTCCAAGGATGTCTCGTCAAGTGCGCCCGCCTGCGTTTCCAGAATGACCTCAGCAGTACTGAAATACTCCGCCGATTTGAAATTGTAAATCCAGTTATACCAGTCAGCGGGTCCCCAAGGCTCGCCTCGCGCCTCGGTGAGGGCCAAATTAAGCAGCGCCTTCAAGGTCAGCACCGGCTTCTTACGTAAAAATAAAAGCCGTGTGTATCGGTGGCATTACCTCATTAGACGCCGAAACGCTTGGCGTTCCCTGAGCGGAAAAAATAAAACTTAAAATTAAAGTTTAAATTATCTATTAAGTAATAGTAAATACGTGTATAGGCTGTTCACGGTAAAGTGAGCACCTCCGGAAGCCCTGCTAAGTCATACCTGCATGCGCATTGTATATTCTTCCTCCATATGCAAAATTTATACTCTTGGACCTCGGGGCCGCGGTGGCTGAGCGGTTAGCCTGCTCGCCTCCCACTAAGGCTAACCTGGTTCAATTCCCGGTCGGGTCACTCCCAGATTTTCGCGTGTGGGAATCGTGTTGGACGATGCCGCTGGTCGGCGGGTTTTCTCCTCCGCCCCTTCATTCCGGCGCTGCACCATACTCACCGTCATCGGCTGTCAAGGCCTCGCTGTTAAGAGCCGCCCAAATCTCCTCACTCTCCTCACTCACGTGAAATTGCGAAACTATTAGAAAAAACCTATATTTTATAAATATGCTAATCCTTACTTACATGCATTAAAAAGTCTGAAATTAAAATAAATTATTTCAGTTTTCACAAATGTTTGCCTAACATTTAAATTCAACGTTTAAGACACGAAACTACCTTTTTCCGCCATTACCAACTATGCTGGGCGCATTCCAGTCAACGCGTTCTTTGAAAAATGTCACTACCCCTACCTGCATGTATTTAAGAGGTGGATTTCGAAAATGTTTAGATAACTGTGAACAGCCTATAGTGTTAACGGTGATAGAGATCGACAGTGGCGTACTCTCGACAGTGGTGGCCGTCTTTGGAAATATGAAGGCTTACCAGCTCCAGGAGTTTATTCATGGACAAAATTAACCACCAGCGAAAATACAATCCTATTCTATTCTTCCGTTGGCGTTGTGTTTATCTCCCCCTCCCCCTCCTTTTCACATAATATGTTTAAGGAAAAATGGTCTTTGATGTGTCAGCCCAGCTTAGAGAAGCGTGCATACGTAGAGGAAGAGAAATTTCAGCTATTTGAGGTCACTATACTAAACACGAAAATTTGAGGAAATTTACATGGATTGCGAGGGCTGACGTTTATAACAAATATTTGCTTTCCTTGTCGGTCGTGATTTGAATAGTTCTTTAATCCCTTCATTCTTTGGCCTCTTTTAAATTCTTAACTGCTTCGCCTTTTGTGGTACCTATGCATTAGTTTATATATCATAACATGATGCCGACAGTTCATAACGAGTATAATTCGTACGTGTAACGTTTTTGGGAAGGGGATGGGGTGCGAGTGCAGGGGCATGTTAATGAATTGTACCTTAATTAGTTTGGAATCTGGTTTGTGTACTGTCAGCTCATACGTTTATACTATCACGGATTCATAATAATCGAAAAAAAAAACCCCCCTTCCTTTTTTGTTGCCATGTTGCAAACGCTCAAACTGAAAAGGTATGATAAGAAATAATTATCAAAGGTGCTCTCGATGCACGATCACTTTCGATGTGCGTTTTTCAATTACGGCATCTACGCGTTATTTTACTCGTCTCGTTACGAATGTAGCTAACAGGATGGGGAGGGGAAAAACCCTGATTATTTATTTTGTGAGGAAGCACCACGCATGCTCGGTCAAATCGCAGTAATACTATCTTTGCTTACTAAAAGTTAAGATTGGAAAAATCAATCGTGCATGGATATGAAGGCGAACTTGTTACAGGACCGGAAGAACGTGTTTATCATCAGCAGCTCTGCGTGGCGATACGGCAGACGACGGTGTAGAGATTTTAGAAGTCGGTCACACTGCACGCTCCTCCGCGTCTCTGGACCACTTCCTGATGCGAGATCTCCGCATTGAAATTAAACTTATCCCATAACTCTACATGATGTTATCCCCGCTTATAAGTGGCTTAATTGTGGGCAGTATCGTACCTGGAGACGCTTTGAGAGAGGGGTATAGGCTATTCACGGTAAAGTGAGCACTTATTAAGGCCCACCCAACAAGCATTAAGCTCTGATAAGTATATTTAATTCCTTCCTCAGAAGTTAACTTTTGAGAGTGGTGAAATTTATGCACTATGTTAATAGTTAAATCGCCATTTTGAGTTCGTTTCGCCGCGACTCATAATTTCCTCGTATTATAACTTTTGACGCGGAGTAGCTACGACACTCGTTTGAGTTTTAATCAACAGCTCTCGTCGAGATCAATCGATCGGGCGTATAAAACATTTGTGCGGCGTGGGTATGGTGAAATTGTACGAGCTTAAGGTAAACAAAAATTGAAAACTTAACCCAACGTAGGCCTATACTCGTCAAATAAGCCTAGTTTAAATACAAAAATCGTATACGGTTGGAAAGAACATCTCCAGAACAATCCAGTGATACACATGAAATCCCATATGATCGAGTGAAGCGGCGCCGGGAACGTAAAAAACGTAGACTTATTCACGCAAAACAAACGGCCGTACCCCGACACAGCCACATCGCATTTTTTTTTTTTTGCGATTTATTTCTATCTACATTTATTGCAGTTAATAAAATGAGTTTCGTTTCAGAAATGGATACGGCACAACAGTACTGTGCCCTGTCACTTCTCAACTCATTGCGCCACACCAGCTTCTGGTTCGTTCTGAACACGGAAGATGATACATTTCGAAGCACGGTTTGCGACAGGGACAATTTTTTTTGACACTAATAGGAAGGGATTTGAGTGAGCTGTGACAACCCTGTTAAGGCTCGGGGTCACCTCTTTTTGCAGAAATTCTTAGTTTTCGTGTCATAATTCCGCATTCAGAGTAATTACTGACCATGTACGATTATAAAAAAATTTATTTTAAGGTTTTTTTTTTTAAATAAATTTTGTTCTTGATTTTTATTATGTTGCCTGCTAGTTGCAAAAACGTCAGTAACATATTTATATTTATCAATAAGTTTCTGCCTTCTTGCAAGCAGGAAATAACACAGTAAAAATTAGATACGAAATTTTTTAAAAACACTTTAATCTAACATTTACAATAATACCTCTGAAGCTGAAATTATGACACGAAAACGAAGAATTTCTACATAATAGATGAAGCTGAGCCTTAAAGAAGTATTGATTTTGCAGACGGAAATTTGCTCGGGCGGTACTTAATGTGCTGTGGAAGTGTTTGGCTTGAATTAAAAACAACTTGATAGGCACCTGCAGTGCTGTCACGTATCCCAGATAACGTGCATCAATGACCCACTTTGCTCGACCCGTTGGTAATCTGACGGGGTAGCCTTGTGACCAATGCTCATTACTCACGTTCAGTGTTCTTATCGTGTGCAAACTCATGCCAGAATTATTTCCCTGGAAGTTTCCAAACTTTGCGTCCCAGGGCTGCAGATCTTTGCGGGATACCTACGAAGTGCGAGAACCTGGCGTGTCATGTGATAGAAGTTGAATGAGCTATAGAAGTTGAATGAGCTAGTGAAGAGAGATTTGGACGGCGGTACATCGAGGTCTTGAGAGAACCGACGAGGGGTGATCGAGGTGAGTATGGAGCAGCGCCGGAATGAAAGGGCGGGAGATCCCCCCCCCCCCGAGATAACACCGCCGACCAGCGGCATCGTTCGGCACGATTCCCATGAGCGAAAATCCGGAGTGACCCGGCCGGGGGATTGAACACGGATCGCCATGGTGGGAGGCGATCAGGCTAACCGCTCAGCCACCGTGGCTGATAGAAGTTGAAGCGCCTTATTCTGACAGGGAATCGAACAGGCCTCCCGACTGTTAACTTGCCTAACATAAGGTGAAACTTTTCTTCTTAGTGCAATTTTTCCTGTTTTATTCCTGAACTGCGTAAAAACCACTTTCCTGATAATATATTGTACAATTTATTAAAGATTCCACGTGTTTATATCAAGTCTATTCGCGGTTTCTTAACACTTTTTTGAATCAAGCCTTTGAAAAATGACGTGTTCGGTTCTTTCCTAAATATATCAAATATCACAAGTGTTTTATCACAAGTGTTTTATCACAAGTATGTTTGGTTAAATTGATCAGTTACTTACATTTTATCTATAAATTATAATATTTCACTTATAATTAATACGAATAAAACGGGGATAAATCAGGTTTGGTGGTAATGCCTAGTAAGAAACTGATTTTACGCCAAAAATTATTAGATTCAGTCCGCACGAATACGGTGCGTCGCGTCTTCCCTCTGCTGTAGTTTTTTTTACATTTAGTTAAGCATTGTTTGCACGAGGCGGAGGAATATCCTGGAAGTAGAACTTGAGCAGGGCTTCAGAAAAGTTTTAATTAACCGCGAGTAAACAAATTTCAGTAAGAAGTTTGCTCCCTAGCTATTTTTTTTTTTAAACTGGTTATACATTTACAAAAAGTTGTATTTGCATATTAAATTAAATTTTAGCTGAACTAGAGATCGCTTTTGAGAGTCAAATCGAATTGCTGACGAAGTGAGTGTGAAATTGTTATACTTTTCATTTAACTGCAAAGAAATTATGATACCAGTAATTTTGCGAAAAAATATGAATTCAAATAATATTTAGCACAAGTGTGTATCAAAGTCGTAACTATTCTAATTTTTGAAAATAGTTTTTTTTTCTTTTAGTAGATTAATTTTGAGATTCAAAAAATAAGCATAGTAGGCCGGTTTTCTAAAGTATAAACTGCGGGGAATGCACAAAATTGCTTAAATTTCACCGCAGACAAGTGAAATATTAAATTTAAATCCATAACTTTTTGATAATTTCACAAAAATTTTACACAGATTTTCAGTGGAATTCATATCTTCTGCGGTTTGATTCTGAACTTATTCCACTTATTCGCCAGTCAGTATCAGTTTACGAACTGACTTATTAGTGCTATTTCTGCGATTCTAATTACATATTCTAATTTTAAGGCGTGTTGAAAACATTGAGGATGGCCCTTACTTTATCGAGGACAAACTACACAAGGGCAGAGCAAACGTATGTTATCGGACTGCTCGCTATAACCGACGTAAACTGGTAATCCTGGGGGCGCCGATAAAGCAAAGGCGAGGGCATTCCTTACTCATTAGTCACGTCCTTTAGAGTATCCCGCGAGCGATACATCGTCCGCTGCCAACTTTGCGCATCGTAGCACAGAACGACGTGGCCTTCAGTATTGCGTTGCGACAGTCCTGGAGTTGCTTTTGGTTGCCAGGACGTTTAACTTCTGCAGTTGTTTGGTAATGTTAGTGCCCAATTTTTTCCTTCGTGATTTTTAAGTGTACGTTATGGTTTCGCGATTTAATATGAGACGGCAGACTTTTAAAAGTGGTGCGGTGGTGGGAGGGGGAGGGGGAGCGGGAGCAAATAATATTAAAATTTTAAAAACAAATTAGCAGACACATGGTTGTTTTATAATTATTTGTTCTGCACAACTACTTTCAAAATGGCGTATAGTTAACTAAGTTAGCTGTAGCCGAAAATTGTCGCAGGAGGAACAAAACCAAATCACTCACTCTGTAATTATTCGTATCGTTCACCAGTAGTTTTTAGTTTAGAGTTTCTCCGTAAACTTCAAGTTTAAAATAGTTCGAAGCCAAAACGCTAATCGCAGTCGAGCCAAAGCGTCTAATTTCGAAGAAACACTTTTAGTGGCATTCTTATTCACATTGCATCTGAAATCGAAACTTTGCGATACGTTAAATTTCGCACGCATTCGCACTCTACCGCGTGTTTCCTTTTACGGGTTGTTTAACCGTTGGTCCAGGTCATTTCTTCGGTCACGTACATTTGGAATCCCTCCCTAGGACGTACTTTCCTGTGTCCACTCTCTGTCCTTGGGCAGCGTGTAATGGGACGGTTACTGTAGCCTCGCTTCGACAAAGAGAAACTAAAAAATTGCCGGGAACGTAGATATGTTGTTGATACGTAGTTTATTTCTCCATGCACAGTCGGAAAGTAAATGAAACAACTTAAGTGTCTGTTAATCACGCTTTTAATACGACGTTAAGATATCGAACTACTCGTAAGTTCTCTACATCTCTGCCAAATTCGCTGGGCTCGTGCCAATTGGCACGTCTGTTTAAAATACCTGCAGTAAACGACAGGGACTTTTCTCAGAAGTTGATCACCAAAGTTCTCGGTTAGCTGCTTTACGGCCTTAGATGCACTTAACACGCAATGTACTTGATTTTATAAGGTGAAAACATTAGTGTTTCTGTACTCACTGCTAAGGACGCAATAGAGCCTTTGTACTTTTCAGGGATGGCTTTGAAGGGGCCGAAGACGTAGAAAAAGAGGGGACGGGGTATTTGGTTTTCACGGTACCGGTAAGGTATTCTCAGAAACTGCCTACGCTGTTACAAAAAAGTCCGTAAAATTACGGGAAATGCCGATTACAGATTATCCAGACATCTGCGTTAAATTACGGTCTCTAAGTTTTTTTTTCAACAGCGTTCTCTCAGCAAATTTCACATAAATCATCGTGAATTCACGTAACGTGTCCAAAACTTGCAACTTTGTTTTTTTTTATCTGCTTTTTATAAAAAGGGGTAGCAAAAAGAAACCACTTACTTTCGTTATGTGGGTGATTTACTGTGCATAAAAATGACTTTAAAAATAAATATCGTCAGGTGGCAGGATTTGAACTATGAAAAATATTTCGACAGTCCAACATTACCCACACCGTTACCACGCTTTTGCAATGTGTATTACTGTAAACATGCAGTTTATGTAGAATAAAGCCTGCGACTCTTAGTTTCTAGTCATGTTAGAGTGTGTGCAATTTTTTTTTTTTTTTTTCAGGTTTACAAACTGGGATAAGAAAGTTTTATTTTCGTAATGTATTTCACCGTGAATAACAGAGAAATTAACAAAAAAAAATTACATATTTTGTCTTGTAGCGAGATTTGAACACTAATCGAAAAATTAGCGAACAGTAACTCTAACCACTCACCTACCAGATCTTTACACGGAAGTATTTCGTAAATATGGATTTTACATGGAAGTGACAAACGCGTCTCGTCTTAGATTCAAGTCGTGTTAGAGCGCTTGCTATGTTGGCGAATTATAAAACGAGGTTACGAAAAAAATCGTTTTATTTTCGTTATGTGCGTGTTTTTCTGTGAATACAGAAGGTCTTGACTGGTTCGCCACTCACGTACTACTATTTTACACAAAGTCGTGTTGTGAAGATGGGACTTTATACTCTTCAGGTATCATCGGCATTGTTCGTGTCTCAAAAATCGAAGTCGTAAAGAGTACGAAGAGCTTCCGTGTTTTATATTTACGGAGCTCATTTCCGTTATTCGTCATTACGGGAGTACCTTTCCGTAAAATAACTCTACATCTCCGTAAAAGCGTCCGTAAATCTACAGAAATTTCTAACAGTGTAAATTAACCATGCTGAACTTAACTGAGATTTGTCAAGAGATTAAAAGGTTACTTTTTATATTATATTAATTAATTAATTAATTGTCATTTTATCTTGGATGTTTTTGTAGAACATAATTTCTGCGAAAAATACGTTTATATACTATTCACGGTAAAATGAGCATTTTCGAAAGCCCTCTCATTTGGAATAATAGTTAATAAAAATATTTTATCTAACCTTGGATGTTAACTTCCGAGTGCAGTGGAATATACACACTGTGCTTATTACTTAGGCCTATGTGGCAATATTTATTTTAAAAGGTGGTCAAACGATAATAAATGGCTAAAAGTAAATAGTAACTTGGGCCTCAAAAGTGCTCACTTTACCGTGAACAGTCTAAAGTGGTGGAAGTTGCGGTAACAGCCTTGTCTTACAATGCAGTGTAATCACAGAAATTTCTACGAACAGAACGAAAATTACTTCACATGTGACTAGAATTTAACATGGAGAGCAGCCCATAATAAAAATTTCATGTTAAATCACGTATTATTTTTTTGAATTTTTTTCCACTGCGTTGGAAGTTATAAACATAATCCATTGTGCGACGTAAATCTCGCGCAGCAGACAAGGCATAAAGCGTGGAGTTGCAAACAACTTCCCAGTTAAGATTATTGCTGTAACTGTTGTATTCGGGGACGAAGGCTGGGATTATGTGCGCTTATCGTACTTAAATTCTGTTCCCAAAGTTTATTCACTTTATCTTCACGCTTTCTGAGCAATACCTCTAAATAGAAATGTGTGTGGTGGTTTCCTAAAAAAAATATATATTTTATTATGCCTGCAAGCGTTTCACACTCGGTATGAAAATGGAATTAATCTTAAACTCAGGTGTAAGTTTGAATTTCAGTTTGCAGTTTTTTTTTAGAAATTTCGACCATCATACTATTTATTATTGCAAGCTATCCTAAATAAATATCTGATATTTGGTCCACTACAGATTTAAAAGTGAATAAATTAAAATGCAATTTGCTCACTATAATTGAAGGGTCAAGTGCTAGTAATGGTTTAAACCATAAAAACCCTAAATTTGAAATGTTGGATTAATTACAAAATAAATGCTGTACCGCTCACCATTGGCCTTAAACAGCAAACTTGTATNTACTGCTTTGGGCATGGATGTGCAAAGTTTGGCGTTCCCAAATTATTCTTGCGCCACGTTGCTGCTACGTTGCGACCAATCAGGAAACTATAGGCTGTTCACGGTAAAGTGAGCGCTTTTGAGGCACTAGTTATTTTTTCCTTTCTGCCATTTTTATCCTTTAGCCACCTTTTTTTAAATAAATAATGCCAAGCAAGTAATAAACACAGTGTGTATATTCCACCGCACTCGGAAGTTAACGTCCAATAATAAAATAAAATTTATTTATTCGCCATTATTCCAAATGAGAGTGCTTTCAAAGTTGCTCACTTTACCGTGAATAGCTTATAGCTTTAAAAACTACATTTTCACTGCGTACGTCCCTTCTGTAGTAATATTTATATTCATTGGTTGCGGTAAGTTTCTCTGATGTTCGTTAAGAATTCCGTCTGACTAAGCCACTAAACAGTACGCAGGGAAATAAAAAAATTTTATTCAGTAACCGCTCTACGTGCGTGTAATATGTCCAACTGGGAGTAGGAAAATAAAATCGTTCCACGTCAGACTATTTGCAGTTTTGTGTTTCCGTCCCTAGTGTTTTATTTTTAATTTAAAATGGCAGAAACGGGCGTTTTTCACCATCACATTTTTGGAAGCGGGAAAACACCCGCCCAGGATATTGTATAAAGTTTCCGAGGCACGTGCAGCACTCATTCTCTATATTATGACGTGTAACGCATATTGGGAGTAGAAACCTCGCCGACATCCCCGCCATATTGTCCTCCCCGCGAGCGTCTACCAGTTGACACGCGTCGCGAGACACGTGTACAGCCACGACAGGTCAACCCAGAGGACGGATCGCAGTTACACGTGTCGAGGTTGTGCCGAGTATGAGCTGGCATATCGCCGAAGCACCCGGAAGGCGCTGCGTAAATACGTTGGAAAGTGGGAGAAATTGCAGAGCCAATCTAGAGCACCTCTAGCTTCACGCCAGAGAAAACGGCCGACAAGCCAGTACCACACCTCGGAAGTGTTTCTGTATATTTAAACTCTAGACAATATAACCAATCAGTAAAGTGAAACACCGAAAGACTACCTTATTTATATACCCTCAACCTTCAAGGCACCTTATAGTCTGTGCCTGGAGGAATTCACTCCGACCCTATGAACCAACCTGTATACCACAGGTGGGGAATAGCGTCAATTATTACACCATAACATGATAGGATCACGCTGAGAATCTCAAGTGGCGAGCTGTCGACGTAAATTCTGCATGCCAATTTAAATGTCTTGCACATAGAGGTGAAGAGGCTTGCGATGAGCCTATCTGGGTCACCCTTAGCATTCCTGCAATTTTGGGCCTCGGACACGCATAACACGTAGACAGGTGGAGCCAATTAAATGATCGGCATGCACGCGTGTTCAATCGACACGTTCGGGCATTTTCGGTCGTCTCGCGCAGCTTGCAACAACTGGCGAAAACACTTGCCGTACTTCCGGTTTACTATATTACTAGACAAACAATGGAAGTTCTTGCCACGGGGATTATACAAATACTACTAACACACATTGTAATCACAACGTTTAGAAAACTTCCTAATGCTACATTGCAAGGTGAACATTTTTCCAGAACAACTCTTTTCGTATCGTAACCATTGTTTTTCAACTTCAACATACCAAATTACTAGCATCTTCAGTTTAGCTGATCTTATAAAACATTGTAATTTAGCCTGAAGGCTAGTTCAAGCGGTGTGAAGATTATTTTTTATTTTTATTTTCTAGCCTCTGCTGGACCTGTATAGAAATATTTTATTTATGTAAATAAGGTTGGTGTGTGTTGTGTGGACCAACTAGCCTTGAAAAAAGGTAAGATGGCCTTTTCCGTCGCGCGCTTGCCTTGAGCTGTTTTGCCTCGGCGATGACCCGTAATTTTGTGACATAATAATAAAGATAAATGTATGGCGCGCATCCTTATAGCACATTAAAGTTTATGTATTGTAATTTTCGTACCGAAAATTATCCTGAAAACACCCGTGTTTAATCAGTTTCTACTAAAACTCATCACTAATGGAAAAAAAAAAAAAAAAAAAAAAAAATGGAAATACGTCTGCCGTGGAACTTATTGTTTGAATATCTATGTCGGTAGCGATTACTCAGAAATGTTGGAAGAGCTGAATTTGGGAGGGACAAAAACATAATTGTATTTTTGTCCCGAACACGGTTTCTTACGTGTGACGACATTCACGGGGAATATATAATTATATTAAATAGTTCGTGCCTAATCATGTCAATCACAATGATAGTAAAAAAAATCCCTAGCCGTAATGAGATTAATCACATTTAAATTAACTTCCAGGGACCCGTGCTCTTATAACGTGTGTATTAAAGTGGTGGTAATATCCTAAATATTTTCATAAGCCATCATTCTCAGACTACAGCAGAAAGGACGCATTTTGCCTCTGCAACATTCGTAGCTAATGAGTGTGTTCTGTATTTTTTACTTAACGGATATCTGTTCTGCGTCTCGCTATTACAGACATAGCGTCCGTACGTAAACGGCGAATTTTTGGAAGACTCTCCGGTAATTTACTGAAATACTTAGTGTACGAAAGCGGTTACAGTCACAGTGATACGTCGTGGGGCCGCGGAAAGCGGAGAATGTTCATAATGGTTCCCTCTCTAGCATTATATTCAGTGATGTGCGTTATGGACACCTCAGTTGACGTAACGACACACACACATGCACAGTGGCCTTGCTACAATTGATATGCACATGTCCCTACGGTTAGTGCTAGAGGAATCACGGTTAAAATTTTTGGTAGTATTTTTACGTCAAATAATTATTTTCTTGTTAAAACATATTTTCTTTAATACTTGATTAGTTTCATTTCAGTTTTCACTTTCATCCGTTCAAAATGTAATACTTCTAAAATAAATAAAATAAATGAGTCCGGTGATTGTAGTTAATACACACAAACACATTTAGTTTCGTAAACAAGTTTCACATTTGGCAACGTAGTAAATCATCACAGGCTTCCTCCTATTGGCTGAACGCCGACACAAAGCAGTATTACTGCGTAAAGTTAAACTTTTCTATAAATGTCAAACTGGGAATTGCTCTCTCTGTGTGTGTGTGTGTGTGTGTGTGCGTGTGCGTGTGCGTGTGCGTGTGCGTGTGCGCGCGCAAATATAAGATGATTTACAGCACCCGTATCACCCCTTTTTCTCGGCAACGACACGATACGGGGGTTCGCGAAAATATTGTGATAACTATAACCTTAATGAATCATCGATTGGTAGTAATTTTATTCCCCCGAACTAACTGTTGATAGGAGGGAGGGGGGACGGGGGGAGCATGCAAATGGGAACAGGGGTCGTATGTGGTGTCGTTGGATAGATCGTCTAAAAGGAAACGTTTACTAAGACAGTTGTTTTCTGACGTGCATAGTTTACGCAAAATTAAATCATGTTAGCATATGGTTTGTGGCGTGCGTAGTTTACGCATAATGAAACTGTAGTAAGAATAAAAATAGTTTTCGTGCAATCAAATGCAAATCAACGAAACATGTTTTTCTGGCATGCATACCTAGTTTACATACATTCGTTTTACATTGCATGAATGTCAGATTCAGAGCAGCATGTGGATCTCTCATCAATGCTGAGGTCCGCAGAGTATCTGCGAATGTAAGGCGGAGAGCAGAGTCGTGGCTGATACAGAATGGTCGATATTTAGAACACCCCTGAAGTGTGATAATGAGTGTTCCCAGTAGTTCTCTCACACCATACCGGTATTTACAGTACACCCGACGTCCTTTTGATTGTAACAAGAAAACCACCTTTAGCGATCCATTTCCATTGGGCGTAAATTACGCACGTCGCAAACCATATGCTTAGATGATTTACGTTGTTGTGCGTAAACTATGAACGCCAGAACAAAAGTGTTTCAGTAAATATTGTTTCCTTTTAGACGATCTGGCCAACGATACCTTATATGCCCCACGTTCTCATTTGCAATTTCAAAGCTCACCTCCCATACCCATACATCTGGTGTGTTCAAGAGAATGGAATTACTACCAATCGATACTCCATATAGGGTATAGTTATCACACTTTTTTTCTCGAACCCCTGGTGTCATATTTCCGTAAACAAGGGGTGATACGGGTGCTGGGAATCATCCTGTATATACATACTTACACGCTTGCACACTTTAAAAGCCGTTACTTAGAATACATATTAAAACAATATATGTAGGTCTCTAAAATTTTCAGTTTTTTTTATTATTATTTTTAATTGGAACATTTTCAATTAGTTGGTCGTTAGACAAATTCCTTGGATGAAATAGTATGCAAGACATTACATTAGTTCCAAGAGTCTACAGTGTACATATTTATAGGTTGTTCACTGTAAAGTGAGCACTTTTGAAATCAACCTTTGAAAAACAATATCACTGCCTTTTACCTGCATGTACGCTACTGCTCGCCGTGACATGCGATTAGCTAGTTACTTTGGCAGCGAATTAGGTTTGAGGTCGTTTTGCGAGGGTAATGTTAAAACATATATATATATATTTCAGTATTCACAACAAATTACAAATTAGCCTGTTTACAAATTTACATGCCCAACATATTTATGTTTTCATTTGAGTAAGGCATGAATAACTTCGTTAGCTCTCTGACATTGTAAATTTAAATACGGCGAAAGGATACAAAATTTGGAGAAAAATGTAGCAGAGATTTTAATGGGTTTAGTATCTCTTCCATATTGGATCTTTTTTTTTTTTTTTACCTTAGCTTACTTTTCAAATTAAATATTTGAAGACGAGGGCTGTCAGCATATGGGGCATATTTTGTCAGGCATTTTCAAGCCTACTATATTTCTCCCTTGTTGTAATTTTTCATTCTCGCACGAAAGAATACAGGCTGAAATCATTCCATTCAGGTTTCAGGAATTGTATTTAGTGAATTTTAATCCTGGATCTTAACGGTAAGTTACAATGAGACATAAGTAAACACGAGACCTTATTGGAGTCTTGGTTTTTCTAGCCTGTTTGGGTTTTCAAAATAAATTCCGAAGGTATGCTACCCATGCACCCAACTAGTTACTGATCTTACACAGGAGTATAAACATTACGATGAACTACGAACTCTTATTTACGTCACTTTATTGATATTGCCAAAATTTGACAATTTTGGTGTGTTTACGAGTTTGTAATCCCGTTGTCTTGTCTGTGCTGGAGTTAAAGGTCAATAGGTAATTGGGTATAGGGACACTTTCGGAATTTTAATTTTCAAAAAAACAAACTACTAGCGAACCGGCCCGGCTTCGCCTGGTAACAATTTATTTTTTACAGCGATACTTTAAAAGACAAAAATGATCACTGTGGGTCATCCTTAAAAGATAAGCATATGCTATCGCGTACTTTTCTGTAGACCTTTTTGAGAGCTACAATTCTGTAGTACATTAATTTGATGTATCTCTTATGGTCTAGTCAGCGCAAGCCATGTAAGCGCCCTAAAAGCGGTGTTTTACGACTTGATTACAAACTGTTTGGCATTTCTCTACTATCCTTGCATTAAATACAGGGTGTATCAGTACAGCGGTTACAAACTTTTAGGAGAGATAGAATACACCTAGACGATCGGAAATCACATAGCAATGCATGGTCGGAAACGCTTTTCTGGTGAGGTAGTGACGACACAAAACACAAGAAAGGAAGGACACGAACAGGGTCATCTGTTGCTTCGGTTTGCGAAGCGACATCTATCGCGTACACCAGCCAAAGACGTCCCAGCATTTTTTCTGTGCCAAGAAAATAAACATGTTTTCTCATCCTGTTCGTGTCCTTCCTTTCTTGTGTTTTGTGTCGTCACTACCGCGCCAGGAAAGCGTTTCCGACCATGCATTGCTATGTGATTTCCGATCGTCTAGGTGTATTCTATCTCTCCTGAAAGTTTGTAACCGCTGTACTGATACACCTGTATAAATGCATTATACACCAAAACCTTCCTCAAGAAATTTTCTAAATGATGATTAAAACCACATCAAAATCCATCAAGTAGTTTATAAGTACTAAGGGAATACACAGAATTTCAAAAGTGCGGGGCTGGCTTCACCATGGACAGCCCGTACAAATGTACGATGGCGTGGACGGCCGTCGACTAGAGAAACGTGGTTCAAGTGCCGCTGTAGTCGAGACCTTCCACTCGGCGCGTGTTGGTACTCCGGTGCGTGCGTCGCTTGTGTCAACCGAGTCCTCCTCGACTCCAGGGAAAGTTATTGACTCAAGCCGCCCCCTGCTACTACCGGACCTGGAAACATGCAGTCCCTGTGCTCGGAGCTCGCAGCACGAACCCTCCAACCCCACTCACTCGCTGGGAGGTGTGAAGGAAGGCACAGCTTTCCTGAAAACATTTATCTTCTTAAGAGTTCTCCATTCAGTGCGAAGCACCTCAAAGATTTATGATTAACTATTTAAAGGCTTTTCGCGGTTATTTGATCACTTTTGAAATCAACCTTTGCAAAATGTCACTGCCCCTAACTTCATATATTTCAACGGGTCACTGAGCACTGACTGACCAGTAAAGTTGGTAATGTTGGTAAGTTGTTAATCCTTATTCATATACGTGTAAGGATGAGGCAATTTGTGAAATAAGTACTTTTATAACAATTCCAGTTTCACTTGATTGGCGGATAAATAAAGTGATCAGACTCATGGCAATGTTGATTATGGTGGAAGAACTCGCAACGTGCAGTGTTGTCAAAAGTGCTCAGTTTAAAGTCAACAGCCTATAAATACTTCGACGTTACGGTAACAAGCCAATGCGAATAGGAACTGTTGTTAGACTGTGCCGTGTGTAGTCTGTTATAAAACTACGTGAATGACGATAATAGCTGCCGCCAGCACATCGTAAAGTTATTTGACTGTGTTTGTGTTGGTTTTTAACTACCCACACCTTGAGATCATATGTTGAACCAAGAAACGAAGTGATTGTATTGTGTCGGCACTGCTTTGCCTCCAGTGGTCAGCCGTTCCGCTGACTATAAGCTGTGATCCTAGAGCAACTTACAAAAATTAAAAAATAAGTAAATTTTCCAGATTCATGCTGAAACTACCAATCGGTTTATAGTAAGATTGCAGGAGATTTTCTTTTCAGTCCAGATGTTACGTCTATCCACAACAGTATATCATTAGAGCATGCAAACGTATATGTGGTTAAAAATTCGAGGGGTTCGAGTGGTATACAGACAGCCTGTTTAAAATGCATACATATTTCCAGTTGCTCGAATAGGCAACACTATAAAATTTGTTACCTTCGAAGAGACCAAAGGACTGAGGGGAGGGAGACGGTCAGAGATAGAGAGAGATGGGTAGATAGATAGATAGATAGGTAGGTTAGATAGATAGATAGATAGGTAGGTAAGATAGATAGATATAGGTAAATATGTAGATATAGGTAAATATGTACATAGAGGTAGGTATGTAGATAGAGGTAGGTATATAGATAGATAGAGATAGATATATATGTATATTGGCGGGTACGGTGGTGGAGGGATGGAACTATACGCTGTACTATAGGCTAGTTGCGAATATAAACCTCCTAATACAGTGGCCGAAGGTAATATTCCAAGTGCTGCTCAGTCCAATATTGCTACCCAGAAGTACAACGTAATTACGTTCTTGTTATTCGTCCTCTCTTTCTAATGCAGCACTGAGCGAGGTGGCGGTCGTCTAAAATGGCGTCACATTAGCGCCTCTCTAAGTTCGTTACGGGCCACGTCAACACTTCCGCGTGTGCTAAACATCCCTTCCCCTTCCCGTTAGCAGGTGCGAGAATCCTTTGAGGTACTCGCTGTGTTCGGCACTTTCCTCGTCGTGGGACCACTTTCTCGACCTCCGTCCTTGGCGGAAGGCGGTCCTCCCGGCTTCAAGGCTGCCAGCCCGGTGAACTGGCGGCATTGTCTTGTCTCGGGACTCTGTCAGTGTCCACAACCCCGTCACTAACACTCTCTTCATCATGCCCGCACACTTTCAACGTCAGTTCTCTGACCCGGCGGGAAGTCTGCATAAAATACTTTATCAAATTACCGAGAGCGTATTAGAAAGTTCGTGAGGGATGGAGGTCTTAATAAAAACAAGAACTAAATTGGTCTTTTAATATATTCGCGCAGCTATTATTCACAACATTAAACTATCTATCTCCACTTTTACTCTTATTATTCTTAGTGAGCGCAATATTTAATGTTTATGGGGCCGCGGTGTTTAACTACTCTCCTCCCACCAAGACGAACCGGTTTCGATTCCTGGCAGGGTCGCCCCCGGATTTTCGCATGTGGGAATAGTGCCGTGCGATGGAGCTGGTCGGCAAGTTTTCTCCAGTTTCCTCCGCCCTTTCATTCCGGCGCTGCTCCATTCTCACCTCACTTCTCCCTCATTGGCTAGGAATTAAAGATGGCTGCCTACAGCAGATGACGATGGTGATGGCATCCAAGATAGAGGACGTGAAAAGCAAGAGGACAAAAGAGAAAATAAAGGAGACTAAGAGGAATATGAACNAGAACTGACGAGAAGACACAGGAAGCAATGACAGAGCGTGAGAAAAAATAACATCGGAATGACAGAACATGATGATAAAAGAACCGAAATGCAAGAGCATGAAGTGCAGATGTGGAATGATAGAGCAGGAGGTAAAAAAGGTAAATTTCCAGGAAAAAGGGAGAAAAGGGAATTCCAAGATGCCCGCTGCTGACAAGGAATGACAGATCAGATGGTTTCGCCAGGACTTCATGTAAGATGGCCTCCGTGGTGCCATGTCACCGCATCACCCATCCCTGGTGGTGAATCGGCTATTTATAACTACTTTTAATAGTATACATTATAATGTTTTATACAAAAACATAAATAATTATACAACTCAAATTATGGAAAAATTACTACTACTACTATCACTCCCAATGAGGACTTTGTTTTAGAGTTACGTCGTTAATAAGCAATTTTTTTTTTTATAAAATTGGCAATTTCACATAGTTACGAGAATGATTAATAACACTACTCATTTATAAAATATTGTTGTAATGGATATCTCACATTTCATATAGTCTGTTCGAGGTTTCTTCACACATTTTGAATCAAACCTTCGAAAACTAGCCCATATATGACGTGTTTGGTTTGTTTCCTTAGTATGCAATGTATCACAAATGTTTTATATTCGTGTTATCTTAAAAGTACCTTACTTTTACGTAAATTAATATATTATCTATATATTATATATAAATTATAGTATTTCATTTATAATTAATATGAATGCAAGCAGCGAGAAAATCGGTATGTTGGTAATGCCTAGTAAGAAATAGTTCTTATGCAAAATATTATAACACTGAGTGCGCACGAATCCGCTACGTTGTTCCTCTGGTGTAATTTTTCTGGACTAGGTTAAGCTTCGTTTGCACAAGGCGGAGGAATATCGTAGAAGTAGAACTTAAGCAGACCCTTGGAAAAAGTGAATAGACCATACACGTAAATTAACTGGTAAATGTACGTAAACGGATAAATTAAAGCGAGAAAGGGTGGATGCCTGCCCCTCTGCGAAGCTCCGCCGGAAGACGACGCGAGTAGCTTCCATCGCCCGCGGCAAAAACGCTTTCACCTGCACACACACACACACACACACACGCATCGTAAATTTCCGCATCTCCTCTCCTTTCTCCCCGGCCTATTCTGGTCCCTTCTTGTGTGCAGTCAAACGTCGCGACGTCGGGCATTTAAAAAAGAAATAGTGACGCACTAATATCTCCTTCCGCTGTCGTCATGGAACTACGAATCACTACTCGGAGAAAGTTTAATTATTATCGTCGGCGGCCATATTCCACCCTGGTAGTTTCCTTCCCGTGTATGACTGCCCGTGCCCTCGGGGGTCCTTAAGTCGTTTATGTAACTCCAGGATTGGTGGCACGTCTAG